>CAIGRT010116141.1:0-14250 GCA_903798405.1 Fraxinus platypoda | reverse complement strand
TTCAGATTCGATTTCTTTTTTATCCTTAGCTATCTTCTTAATTTTATATGGTCCTCTTTCAGTTCTAGGTTTTTTATAATTTTTATTAGTCATTTTATAGTATTCTAGGATTTGATTGTATTCTTCTCTTTATTTTGATGGCTTTAGATATAATTATTGTCTTTAGGGGTATTTTAGGTATTTTATATGGTTGAATAGTCAAAGGAGTATTTTGAAAAGGGTATTGCTAAATTTTGGATATTTCCAATAATTTCCCCGTATCTAAGGGGTTTGAAACATACAATTTCAAAATTATGAAATTTGTTTCAAAATTAATTTTAAAAATCAGGTCATAAAGAAATTTTATTAATTAAATAGATAACTAAAAATAAATTATTAATTAAATATATTATGGTCATAATACTATACAATTTATTATCACAGTTATGTACGAGTCATAATCACTGAACGTCACACTCATAAATCACAAATTTTAATTTTATAAGTCACAACTTATCTATCGATCATAAATTATCAAATTAATTGATCACGCATTATTTCTTAGTTAGAAATCACAAATTTTATAGGTCGCAATTTATTTATTGATCATAAATTATTAAATTAATATGTATTATTTTTTGATCACAAATTTTGTAGGTCACAACTTATTTCACTGTCACAAATTATCTTATCAATTGATCACAATTTAACAAATTCCGAGTCACGATTATAAAATTAGTAGCAATCTCACTTTTTTTTTAAAGCCACATATTATTTATTGATCATAAATTATATATTTATATTATTTATTGGTCATAAATTAACCAATTTATTGATTACAATTACTCAAATAATTGGTCACAAATACTTTTCATTTTCATTTTTATTTTCACCCAACCCAACACAACCCAATCCAATCCCATCCCAATTGACCATCGACATCAATCGAACGTCGTGCCCCCTCATCACAACCGCCATCGCTAGCACTACCACTACATGCACCGCCACCATTTATGACAACCACCAGAACCATCACCACCTCATCACCTTGCTAGCATTATCACCACCTGTAGCACCGCCACCGTCTACACCACAACCGTCACACCACCACCACCTCACCATCACCATCACCACCAATACCATCACCACCTCCAAAACTATTGTCGCTTCACAGTGATCCTTTGAGACGATGCCCATCGCTGTGCTGCGAGTAACGACATCTCACAACGCCGCATACAACAATGGTGATAGAAAGGGAGATGATAGAGAAAATGAAGAAGATAGAAAGAGAGTAGGGACGGATGGAGGGGGGGGCTGTAGCCCCCTTCTCTCCCCCAACTAATTTTTTTTAGTTAGAAAAAAAAATTATGTAAAAAAAAAAAAATCATGTGTAATTTTATTTTTTTTAGGTATTAGACCGACCTGTAATATGGTCCTGGATCCGTCCCTGATTATCAGATTTACTTTAAGAATATTTAACACCCTCAACTGTCGTCTTTCACTAAAATACACATAAATAACTCCATGGTCATCCAACCGAAGTGATTTCAAACCTTAGAGGTAGGAAACTTATGAGACAATCCATCCCGATTGGTTTAACATTAAAATTCAAGTCACACATCCCACGATGGCCGTTCAAAGTCGAACCTACTACATGTGGGGATTCACTAGATATTCTTGTTTCTTTATTCTGTGGTTATTAAACACATCATATAACATCAAATAAATCAAATTCTAAATCTCCAAAGTATTTTAAATATCTCCATGGTTCATTACTTCCACCACCATGCCATATCTTTTAAATCGACAACCTAAAATTTATCTTAGAGATGCTCAACAATGTATCTCGACATTAACTCTTCCAAAATATTTGTCCTGGTGAAAGATAAGTTATATCGTACTCAACCTCTGGATGGTGAATCTCACAAATTATTTTTACTCATGCAGTACACTGAAAATAAGTATTTAAACATAACATCAAAGTTACAAGTTTTATAATGAGTCTACGAGAAAAGTAGAACTTCCTCTTGTACCAAACTATAATGTTCCGAAATCTAGCAACCTGACGCATTACTAAAAATGAGTTTCTTAGCATTAACCTTTCCAAATAAATAATCCTGGAAAGTGTTAGAGTTCGACATAATTGAAAAAATAATTGAATAAACTTAGAAAAAATTTCGAGAAATGACAGAAAATTTTAGCATGCATTTTTTTCCAATCACGAGATGTAAAAATTATTTTAACCTAGCAAACATCAATAAAAACTACGAAAATTAAGAGAGCATAAAACTCATTTATGTACAACATGTCAAAATTTGGGGTCCCAATGCTTATGTTTAAAGCATGAAAATATTTTCAAGGATACTAAGATTGTATTCAAGGTTATCGTTTGATGCAGTTGAAAAATACTATAATAAATTCTACAAGTCTCCAATCGACATGATTTTAGTTCTATATGATAAATAACTCAAAAAAGTCACTTTTCAATTGGAATAAAGCTGAAATTCAAAGTATAAAATCTGTAATGAATTTTTAAACAAGGACAGAATGCTGGAATTTATGAAGTCAAACTTATAAAACGATAAAGGAATTCAAAGGATAGTTTCATTCTCTACAAAGTAAAATCACGTGTCCAACAAATGAAATACACTTAGCCTCTGTTTGGGAGCCATTAACANAGCCTCTGTTTGGGAGCCATTAACAGCCTGAAAAAATAAAAATTGGAGATAATTGCAGCAAAAGTCCCAAACTTTTGAAACATTAGCAAACTTTCTCCAAACCTTTGATTTGTTGCAACCGTCACCCCTAACATTTTCAAATGTTGCAGGTGAAGCCCTTTTAGACAGTTTTCATCCATAATTCTGTCAGTTGACCAAAACTTAAATTTTGACCATATTTTTAATATTTTAAATGGGACAAAAGAGTAACTTTTTATTTATCACATTAAATAAGAAATAAAAAAAAAATACACACACACACAATTGTCTCCTTCCTCACAACCCTCACCTCAAACCCAGCTATATCTACACAATTTCATCACTGCAAAAACTGTACTTGCCTGCCAATAGACTCTTTGGACCCATCTATGGAAGCATTGTTAACCTCATTAACCTTTTCACTCAATGAAAATGAATTGACAGGAGCCATTCCTCAAGATATTGGGCGACTCTCCAACCTCGAAAACTTGTTCCTTCATAGAAGCCTACTAAATGGCACTCTGCCCCCATCTCTTGCAAACTGTACAAGACTTGTGATGCTGGATTTAATAGAAAACTTTCTTGAAGGTGAACTTTTTGCACTTGATTTCTCCAAATTCATTCAGCTTAGGTCAGTTGACCTGGGGAACAAATTGAAATGACAAAACCCAATATTTTCCAAATAAACTCACGGCTTTCCTAATTCTTGATTACTCCCTCGTTTCCCAAGGTAGTGAATTCTTTATTTACTCCAGCTTGATCTGAATATTGACTAGTGATACAAAGATAAAAAAAACTGAAGCAATTTAATTTTTCTCGTCCAAAAACATCTTCTCATTTTCCAATCCCATAATGCTAAGCTTCTGGACGAGGAAAGAACCTAAATTCGAGTGTTGAGGCTTGCAATGGTTGGTGAAGGTGGCGGTGTGGATTTTGGGTTTGAGGTGAGGGTGGGTGAGGATTGTGAGGAAGAAGGAGACAATTGTGTGGGTGGGGGTGTGTGTTTTTTTTTATTTCTTATTTAGAGCCCGTTTGGTACCGATTAAAATTCAATTAAAATTGAAAATATAGCTGTTATTAGACCCCACTCGTCTAATAAAAATCAACAATAACGACTAATTTTTCAATTTTAATTCGATTTTAATCTCTATTAAACGGACTTAATGTGATAAATGAAAAGTTACTCTTTTATCCCTTGTAAAATATTAAAAATATGGTCAAAAATTAATTTTTTGCCAACTGACAGAATTATGGATGGAAACTATCTAAAAGGACTTCACCTGTAACATTTGAAAAAGTTAGGGGTGACGGTTGCAACAAATCAAAGGTTTGGAAAAAGTCTACTAATGTTTCAAAGGTTTGAAACTTTTGCTGCAATTATGATTACTTTGACAACATATTCAATCAATTTATTTTGAAATACTATACATTTATTTCCCGAATTTAACTACATAAATCAAATTATTCTTTTATAACCACAAATTTCAATCGCAAAATTATTATCAATTTCTTTATAAATATAATTAATTATGACCTGATTTATACATAGTTTTACAAAGTTTGTTATTTGTATAAACGTAATCTTTACCATGGTAGTTATGATTTTTTTTCCCTGCTACTTATACTCAATTTGGAGAAGTAATACAGTGAAATTAAAAATGGACACAGTAAGCATAAAAATAAATCATACTGGCCCATAAGTCCAAAAGATTGTGCAAATACATCAAAATTGATGAAATATAAAGACAGCTAAATCACTAAAAAACACATTGGTCATAATATAACCCTTGAAGCAAACAGGATCAAATATTGGGGATAATAAGTGTGAATCTACAAACCTAATAAGAATTTAACCTTAGTAGTAAAACATATGGAGTTACGAATTACTCGTCTTTCTTGTCCTCCTGAGGGCTACCATTAACTGTTTCAGCTGTCACAGTTTCATCAACTCTCCTCCCGTTTTCATCAACATCCAGCACATCATCCATCATATCATCCTCCCCAACATTTATATCTTCCACATCATCTTCATCATCATTGTTGCTTCCTCTGGGAATTTTTCGAGTCTTGGGGCCGTGCTCAAGCTGATGAGTCTCGAGTTCTTTGTCCATTGTCTCTTGTAAGTTCGCCACATCATTGTTCGCTTTCAGGCCTTTTCTTCCGTTCTGCCACCTTTCAAGCTCCTTGTCCACATTTCCCACATACCATTCTGCAATCTGCTTCTGATATTGAGACAATTCCTCTCTCCTACTAGCTTTCCATTCTTGAAACATCTGATCCAAAAAAAAGTATCATTGGCAAAAGGAACACAGCACTCTTATAGTCTACTATTCCGAATCTACTAAATTTCTGTCAACTACTAATGTTATAATGTTTCAGCAACATTTCAATTTTTTTCCCAATACCCAATTCCATCTAACGCTGAATCTAATGACAGCTCTAATAAACCAACTCTTTCTAACCATACATATTGAATTGTATTAAATTTGCTTATTCCTATTCTAGCATGTTCTACTGAGATAGCATCCTTCTTCTAGATAAAGCATAGTCATATGTGCACAAAGGAATTAAAAAAAAAACAAGGCAAGATATTTGCAAACATTTTTTCAAAACATCCCTCCCTCCGGAAGGAAAAAAAATTTAAGAAAAAAAGGTAAAGTTCTGAAAGAAACAAAGAATATCCTTGGACACAAAAGAAAATCATGATCCGTTGAAGGAAGCCCAGTTCACAAGAGAAATGCAAAACATAATAAAGTATATAAAAAATCTCGTCACAAACAATTAATTTAAATTAATCTCAACTTCACACACTAAGCTGTTTGTGCACCGACGTTTAACTTCTCCATAAACAAATATTTGTCATGGACACATTTACACTTGTGGGGTAAGAAGTGGTGTATTATTTTAATCACTAAGCCCTTGTTTGAGCTCCATTAAACCAAAAATACATTTTTTCAAAACTCATTTTCAACCACACATTCTTCGATAAAGTAATATTACACGTAAACCCAGAACTTTTCTTTACTTTTTAACCACACATTTTCCAAAAAATTACTATTCCAAAATACATTTTTCCCAAAACCTCCTTAAAATGGATCCCAAACAAGGTTTAAATGTCATGATGAGACAGCCTAAATTTGCATTTAATATAATCACAGAAACTCACCTGTTCTTTATGTTCCTCGAGCAAAGCTGCATTGTCATCCATGGGTTTGGCAAACATGTAATATATTGGAGGATCCACCTTGGTCCTGGAAGAAATGCAAGCGAAAGGGATAAAAGAAATTTGTCATAAACACATTAAATAGAAGTTCACTAGATTCATTAACCTAAACTCCTGCAAAGCAGGAAAATGGGCATCATTTAGCCTATGTTTGGTGGAGATTCAAATCAGATTTTTAGCAAATTTTGATAAAAGTTGATAAAATGTGTAGTGACTTTGACTTGGATTAAAATCTAGATTTTAATTTCCACCAAAAGGGCTTAGGTACTTCAACATTCTGCACATGAACGGAAACTTATCTTCGTGTCAGTAAAATAGTGAATATGGACACGTTTGGACCAAAAATAGAAATAACCTGCACCAGAAAGATACAGAGTCAGTCATCAGGATCTACCATGCAAAAGCAAGAATAGCAGATAAATGTGCCTGTCCAATATACCTTATGAAATTGCCAAGTTTCCTATGGTGCTCACTCCACCGAAGAAACAACAATTCCAACTTCTTTTCTTCCGCTTTCGCAGCAATACGTGCTCTGAGAGTCTGATAAAGAAAAGAGCAATAAACAAAAGAAACACTTCCAGAAAGTCAAACTATTTATGCACATAGAGAACTATTAACAAAAAATGACACTCTAAAACACAGTAAAGATCAATAAAAGGAACAAACCAAATCCCTCTTCCGCTTCTCTGCAATCTGTTCACGTTCTTGTAGTCTTAGCCTTTCACTTTCCTCACGTGCCCTTTGCTCAGCCTACATTGATTCTAAAAGCTCCTAGTTAAATAACCATTAATGTATGTAAATCCAAAAATTCAAATGTCCTCTCAATTTTTCTAATCCAGTTGCCTGCAAGTATTTGCATGTATTTTGTATGAAGCTAACATGTGGGGGAGCAAAAAGATGAAAGAACGGCAGCTAATTTAACGAAATTCCAACCAAAAATCATGAAGAGAATTTTCCAATTGTGTATATTCTTCATTAGTTCTTCCAGTTTAATAAAAGTTCAATATTGAGCATAGAGTTTTCATGGACTACCGATGTTAAAATCTAGAATGGATGGTGGGATTCAAGATAGTTAATCATCTCAAACACCAGATTTTCGTAGATTTGAAGGGATGCAGGAGTTCTCTTTTGGGGCTGGGTGGGTGGAGGGAGGGTAATGTAAGATAAGAGGAAGTCATGTGCAGTAGAAAAAAAAAGAAGGCGCAAGCTCACCCTTTTCAAGGAATCAGACCTCCGCATATATGCCTCAGTACCCGATAGTTGCACATCTTCTTTCCTGAACCTCTGGAAGTGCGTCAAACAAATAAAATAAAATTAGATATCCAATGCCAATAGCTAAAGACAATCTTCCTTGTTCCAATCAACCATAAAATGTTCAATTCACTGTCATTCTGGTTTAAAGAGGGTCAACAGCTTGTTACGTAACTCTATTTGTGTGGACTAAGAACATCTAATATACCTATAGACCATCAGGCAGAAAAAAGATCAACTGGCAGAACATGAAACCACGTCTTCCGTTTTCTGTACGCCTCAAGATTGTATTATTCAAGTAACCATAGAATTAGAAATTACACATCTCATGAACATAGAACTCCAAGAGAGAGCTGAACAGGAGGAAAAGTATTTATAATTTCAGAGGAAGTAGCACCAGGTCCAGAAACCCCACACTTACACCAGTGCAGAAAGAAAGAAAATTCATCTACTGAATAATAATCTTCTCCAAAACTTAAATGTCAAAATCCTAGTATCCTACAAATTTTAAGGGTACAATACAGTGGATGAAATTTCGATATTCGTTACTTGTAGCAGGATCCATAGCGTCGTTCAATATTTGATTAAGTATATACCTAACAAAGTCAAACAATTTAAGGCCGTGCCACAAGGCTTTCCCCTTAAAAGATTATTCAAAATCAATGATCTTGTATTTTACGATTCATGCACGTGATGCAGCAACAATAATGTATACAAAATTTAGTAGTTTTTCTCCATAGAAATACAAGGGTTTATCATTACGTAATTGCGTTAGATGGTCAATATTTGCAAAATTATCTATGTTATTTCTTACCCTTTAAAATTGTCGCATGAATCCAAATATGAAGGTGTATCCTTGTCCAACGTGTGAGTGTCATTTCGAATACTAACACTACTCGGATACTCTACCATAATCATTTTTTCTTCTTTTATAGTAATATATAGTTTTAACTCAGAATTATTATAATATAACAAATGGGTGCTCTTAATTAAAAGATTTCAACGAGAAAAAATAATTAACATAAAAATAAAATTATACACTATAAACGAAGAATTTTAAAAAATTAAATCAACAAGTCTTTTCGTTACCCTTTTTTAAAAAGTATCGGCATATCCGACACTGGTCATGTCAATGCATCATAGGATGATTTTTTCTCCAAATAGTTTCATTAAGTAAAGTAATGAATTTAGCATCACATTTAGCATCACGACAACTACGGAGTTATATTGTTTTAGGTTGTTTTCATGCAAGACATTCATAAACTTATTTCCTAGAAGGACTTGCAAAATTTAGTATGATTGTTTTTCCAACTTACTATGTTCTTTATATCCTTGTTAATCTTGATGGATTCTAAGTAATTCTTAGTGTGCTAGTTCTCTAAGTTTCTTCCATGATGTAAAAAAAAAAATTTGAGCTTTACTCCTTGAATCACGCATCATAAAACGCCTCAAAGCCTGCACCTGAAATGCCATATGTAAGGCTTATGCGTCGAGCCTAAGCCTCAAGCCAACCAAGGTGTCTACCCATTTCCCTTGCATTTTTGAAGATTTAATAATGGGCCTTGACACTGTGTTATTTCTTCATAATAGAATTTTTTACATGTTCTTTTATATTCTTTTTTTGACCTACACAAAAGGAAAATGAGAAAGATAAAATATAACTACAATCGAAGAAGGATAACAGAGAATGAAAAGACTTTTATAAAGAGAATGAAGATGACCATAAGAAATGCCTGTAACGAGTTAGTGGAGAAGAAAGATCTACAAAATTTCTCATATCATTCCATACTAGTGGCTCAACCAGTAATCAATGGCGAAAAAAAAATCCACGATTTCCCAATAGACCCTATTTCACCCAAGTTGTTTTGGAATCCGAAAAAAGAAACGATTTTCTGCACAACTTGCCCATAGTGCATGTCTCACTTATATTTTGTCTTTGGCTGAAGATATTAATTATTCCCAGAAAATCATATTAGCGATCATATAAAAAATCTAGAGTTGTACACTTATTAATAGATTCTAATATTATCACATGAATATTAATTAGAGAATTTATTATTACCAACTTAGTTTTGTCGTGGAACTTTTTTAAATGGTATGTGGTATATTACGAGCATATTTTTGTATTTTTATATTCTTTTGAGTTCTTTAATTGTTCTATCTTGAGGCTTACACCTCAATGCTTCTTGAGGCTTACTCTTCGCACCATGAAGCTAAAACAATTGATCCAATTAAGCCTTTTTAAACATCACTTTACTATACAAGTTACTATTATGTCATAAATAAACATCAAATGCAATTCAATTCAATTCTTAACTGTACAATTCCCTTGTATAGCCCCACATTCAATGGAACAGAGGCAAAAGAAAACATGGATGTAGAAGTTTAATAGGCATCATATACAAATAGACGGGATTGTCTAGCATAACATGGACTCACAATTTTGTTGAAGATTATTCACCATGCACACATCCAATCCTTCTCATTGTTCGAAAACACTATTTGAAGCTTACACCTCAAATCCCACCTCACATGAGATTATCATAAACCAGCTCAAAACTCACCTTAAATGTCATTTGTGAGGCTTATGGCTTGACCTAGAGCAGCTTTCGCCTCTATTTTATGTTTGTTTCTAAAATGGGTTTATTTTGAGCATGTTTTGTATTTTTGAATTTCTACTCTGTGTTCTATCTTGAGGCTTACACCTTAAAGCGGGATAAAATGCTCCAATACACAACTAAGCATTTTTTAATATTGATCATTTGTGCATAATCTAGATATGCAACTCCAATTTCAAATTAGAGCATGCACAATTAAGCCATGCAACTGCTATAAACTAGTTAGAGGATGAGACGTATTACCATCGACGATAAAATCAACAGTAATCAAATCTAATGAATTATCATTTTGCATTGTACTTCAACAATCAAAGTCAACAGTTAGAAAGATTTTACCATGAATATTTGAGGCACAAAGCTATAACTTTGTCAAACCTCAAGTCATTTAACCATGGACAACTCAGAATAAGAGTAATGAATAGACATTCCAAACCCAACCGACCAAGCCAAATCAGAAACGAACCAAACCAAACCGAGCAATTCAGTTAGATTCTACAAAAAAATTAATGGTTTTGATTCTTAGAACCAGAACCAGAACAAGAATCAAGAATCAAACTCAATTATTATTATTATTATTATTATTATTATTATATATATAAAAATCCAACTTTTGTCAGTGACTCGTTCGTCTACATTAGTGAATCATTGTTACTAGGCAATATTTTGTATGGGGATGGAACTCGATGTTTGTGTTCAAATTATAACTATATTTTGTTAGTTTGGACTTTTGTGAATGAATTTTATTACATAATATTTCATTTCATGATTGATAATTTGAAGTTGAACTTGCTTAATTTTTTATGTTTATTTTTTTTTATTTAGACACATATTACTTATGGATATAGTGATAGATTTTAATTTGCATTTACTATTTGAAAATTTAAGTAATGGAACCGAGCCAAACCAGAACCGAATGGGTCGGTTTCGGTTTGGTTCCATATCTCCATTATCAAAAAAATCTATTGGTTCATGATTCGATTTGATTCTCTTGGAATCGGAACTAAATAGAATCATGTTCACCCCTAGTAAGGAGACTGACACAAATGTACGCTAAAACTCCCATAAAAGAATTCAATCCCCTTTCTATGATCCCTGCAAATTGGGTTGAAATAAATTCCCTTTTAACATATTCACAAGCCATTTAAAGTGCAAATTAGCACCTTAAGTAGCCAAAAGGCCCAAAACTCATATATCCACTCATGAACCAACTTAATTCCATAGGCCCCTTGAAATATAAAATCAAATAATCAACAAGTAATGATTACCATATCCTTTTCAAGCTTAGTCAAATAAACTAGTTACAACTTATGTAATCACACAGGGAATGCACTATTAGCCTGCTTGAATCTTCAAAAAAGAAAAAATTACAAATTGACGTACCTCCAAAGTCCCAAGAAGCTGCCCTAACATCCTTTTATTCCGACTAACCAAACTAGGGTCCTCATTTTTAGGCAAGACCCTAGGAACGTGTTCAGCTGGAGGAACTTCAAAGTCCTGGTAGCATAAAAAATACACTAAACATTAAAAAGGGAACAACATTAAGTGCACTTTTCCTATACTGTATCCGACATATTATTCATTTCATTGGAAATTGAAGCCAAGAATGACATACCAAGAGATCCCAAGAAAAACATTAAAGGACATACATAATATTTACCGTTTTGGATGGCCACTGGCTACCAACACCTTGAGATCAATAGACCAGCATAACATATCAAGAGATCTCAAGAAAAAAAAAATTAAAGGATATACATAATATTTACCATTTTGGATGGTCTCTGGCTACCAACACCGCGAGACCAATCTGACGACCTTTTCTCACCCAGACTTGAATTAACATTCTCTCCACTGCCACTTCCTTCAACAGCTACATCTTTCTTTCTCATGTCTTTCACGGCTTCAGAACCTTCCCCAGTTATTTCCCCATCCTCAACCTTCAAACCGCAAAAAATAAAAATTCAACTTTTACAGAAAAAGAATCCCAATTAACTTAAAGGGTTTCAACGACAAAGGTTTTCCCACACACCTTCACAACAGCTGAAGACAGTTTCCTTTTTGCCGGTGGCTGGTCCTCAGAATCATTTCTCTCGGCCTATACATCCAATTAAAAAACCAATGAACAAAACAAAGAACTGCAAACATTTAACTTATTGCGTTTGAGAGGAAACACTCACAGGTCGAACAAAACCACGCTGGCGACCGCCGTTGGAAGAAAAATTCCTCGGTCCGGCGCCCAATAAACCACCTCGACGAATTCCCCTGGGATCGCGAAGCCGCTCTGTAATCTGTGCACATAAAATTAAAAAAGGGGGGAAGAAAAAGAACTCAAAAATATAAGTTGAAATACACGCATTTAAATGCATAAATAGAAAGCAATACCTCACGCCTTTGACGGTGGAGTTCATCGATCTCTTTGCGAAGCTCTTCCTCTGTCTTCTCTGCTACTTCTGTGCTGCCCATTGTGCAGACTGCAGATGCGTGCGTGCACTTACAAAACCCTCGCCATTGAAGACTGCAACACGTACGGTCATGAGAGGCTGTAATTTCTAATTAGTTGGGCCCCACACTAATTACTAATTAGTGAGTGCTATAAAAATTACAAGTAGTATTTTTGATTAATTTTAATGGATAAATTCAGCTTATTTTGGGTTCTTTTTTTCGAAACTCATTTTCAATCGCACGTTCTCTCATAAAATAATTTCACAATTGAATAGAAAACTTTTCTTTATTTTGTAGGGTATGTTTGAGCCACATTATTTTGGAAGAATGTATTTTAAAATAGTAGATTGATAGAGAATGTGTGGTCAAAAAAGAAGGAAAAGTTATTGTTGTGATGAAAAATATTATTTTATTGCAAAATGTGTGGTTGAAAATGAGTAAGAATGAGAATAAAAATTTTAATGTGGCTCAAACAAAGGCTTAATCATCCATTCTCAAAAAATTCATTATTTCAAAATATATTCTTAACCAAAAATGTGACTCAAACATGGGCAATAACTTGAATTACGACATTTAATTGACTTTTGAAAAGGTAAAAATGGAGTCTCTGAAATCTAAAAGTTGTTTTTGAACTTTTTTTTTATGAAAATGTTTTTTTAGTTAAAAGATTTTTTAGAGAAAATGGAGACCTGTTTGATATGACTTCAAAGGTGAGTTTTTTAAACTCAAAAGTTACTTTTAAATTCGTTCGACTAATTCTATGAAAATGCTTCTTCTGCATAGAAAACCTTTTAGAGGGAAATGGTGCGTTATGACTTCCTATAAGAGCAATGTCAGCATATGAAGCTTTTTTGAAAATAATTTTAAACAAAAATTATCGTAACTTCCTCTAAAAGTTTTTCTACAGAAAACAAAAGTAAAAACAAAAGTTATGCCAAATAGGCCATGATTTAATGGGGTTTCCTCTAGAAACATTTTCAAAATGGAAAACTTTATTAAAAATTAATTTCCAAACAAAATTTAAAATAATTTCCTCCGAAAACTATTTTATAAGAGTAAAAATCATGTCAAACGAGCCCTACATATTTACATTATCGTTTGCTACCGATGGGCCTATAGGCCACTCTTGTTTGGGTTGGACTAGGACCATAATGGGCTGTTATGGGTTGGGCTTGACTAGTTTTAGGCTTGTTTATGATTCTATTAGATGAAATTAGACGATGTACCCTAACAATAAAGTCATTTTGAAAAATCATATGAAAAGTAATTACAAAGTATAAAATACTATGAGCATGTTTGAGTCTCTTTTTTTTTTGCCAAAAATGTATTTTGGAATAGTGATTTAATGGAGAATGTGTGTTAAAAAATAAGAAAAAAAATTGGATTTGCGTGTCATATTATTTTATTGAGAAATGTGTAGTTAAAAATAAAAGAAAAAAATATATTTTGAACATAAAGGGAACCAAACAAGAGCTATATATCTCCATTAATTCTATAAATAAACCCATAATTCTCTTATTTTCTATTTTTTCTCTCTTTTTCATTCTCTATACCTCATTCCTATTTAGAATAATGCAGTGAGATTTTTGCATAATTTCAAAGACACCAATAGAACTTGCAATAGACTTCATTCTTATCATCGGAACACGTAGTGGAAATCATGTTGAGAATGATGATGATGCTACTATCAATGGACTGAGGAAGGTAAACCTTTTGCTGTCATTCTTCTTCTTCGTCTTCTTCTTCTTCTTCTTTCCATTTTCAGGACTGCATCCATTCCTTATGGGTTTTGATTTAACGTGGTTATATAATACTCCTGTTGGGTATTCCCTCTCTCATGAGGGAGCCCATAAAATAGTTATGTGAGCTTTTCTCCCTCAGGCCCACTTCCAATTTAAATAGTAAGAGGGAGTCCATACATACACATACACAACACACACACACAGAGAGAGAGAGAGAGAGAGAGCTAAGGTTCCGGTTCTTCTCGCCAAAGATCGGAGGTTTATTTGTGATCCGATTAAACTGAAATTTCAGTATGTTGTTC
>CAIGRT010116140.1:0-29836 GCA_903798405.1 Fraxinus platypoda | reverse complement strand
AATTTTCAGGCATTTCCCTTGTTCTATCAAAGAATGCACCCACAGGAATCCATGGAGGGCTGAACATATTATTCCGGTCAAATGTCACAATCGGCATTCTTCTTGCAAACCTTGTCAATTACGGCACTACTAAGCAAGTTATTTTTTTTCCTTCAAAAAAATGCATTTTTTAATAGTGTTATGACAGAAAATGTGTGGTTAAAAAATAAGAAAATTTTTTGAGTTCACGAGTAATATTATTTTATTGAAAAATGTGTGATTGTAATGTTGTCAAATTACTGTTCAATAATATTTTTTTATGAAAAAAATGAGGCTCAAACAATGACTATATAAATATACTATTACATTAGTTATTAATTGTACACCTGCACCTAGCCTAGGAGGGTCAGGTTTGTGAAGAAAATAAGTTTTTTTCGAAAACCATTTAGCTATACTGAAATTAAATTTAAATCAATCACTATGTTTATTTGAAAAAGCAAACTTGATAGTAATATTTACAAAGATAATTATATTCACACTATAATATTTTGTTTATAATGAAAGTCTTCATTTATTGTTTATTTTTACATTTATGCCATCAAACTTCTTCTCATTCCAAAATTATTGTTAATCTTTAATTAATCAGTGCATCTTGTCTCTGATGACGATTTCTGTCCAAAAAAATTGATAAAGTATATACAAATAGAGACAAATATTTTGTATTTATTGTTTATTTTTTCATTTAAAAATATAAAAGATAAATAAGTCTTTTTATGCTTTTCAAACGAATTTTTTGGATAGAAACTATCATCAGAGACAATGTGTTACTAATAGAAGGTTGAAGATAAAAATACGACGATAAAAAGTTGGAGATATATGTGCAATAATGAATTCAAAATAGAAAAATTCATTTAAATTAAAATTTGGTATAACAACATTGTGGTGTGAATATAATTATCTGATTTGTCACAACCTGAAAAAGGACAGAGGCTGTTTTTCATAGCTCATCGGATGCCTAAGTTAGCATAGAATATAAAATAACAAGAGAGAAGTACTGTATGTATATATAAGAGAAAATCTACTCATTTAATACCTCAAAATCTCCTTATTTATCCCTGGTTAATGATGTATATATACACATATATAATATTTTATTCATGATTCGTATTAATCTCTGTTGATCATCAGAATAAAAGGAGGATGGGGTTGTAGGGTATCACCGGGACTGGCCGGAATTCCGCCGGCCTCCGACGATAGGTGCCCTGATGGTGGTGGTCATCTCGAACAGCCTCATCGAGCGTGGCCTCCTGGACGACGGGAAAGTCGTGCTACGGAGAATCCGAGGTACGAATAATATCCAACCCGAATTCTTGGAGCTTGTGGAGGCAAGTAGAATTGCCAAACAATTTACGACCATGCTATGTGTACATAATGATGTACACATAGCTTTACACCCCCTCACATGGAGGGGGGCCCACACACAATAAAATATTCGTGGATCCCTCTCCATGTGAGAGGGGTGTAAATTATTATGTACACCATAGGGTGTACAAGTAGTATTATCCAATAAAAAAAGGGGACTATTCATCTTCTCCAAAACCTCTCCCCCACCCATTACCCTTCCCCCATAACCAAAATAAAGGAAGAATGGATTATGGAAGGTAGGCGGCGGTGGATATTTGAGGTTTAGACTCTAAAGGAAGAGCAAGTGAGAGAGAAAAATTAGGGCTTGCTGGCTGATTTTTCATTTCACATCTTTTTCCTTTTGTCTTCCCCCCCCCCCCTTTTTTTTTTAAATGTTGGCGGGTTGGGTTATATCGGGTTTTTCTTGTTAACCCACAATCCGACCCGACCACTCAACCCAAAAACCGAAACGTACCAAAAAATGACAAAAAATCGACCCAACCCAGTCGGGTTGGGTTGGGTCGGGCGATTTTGTTGGGTTGGATTGGGTTTTGCCCATCCCTAGTGGAGGCAAGTAGAATTGCACCCTTTCAGAAATCTCCTCATGCGCAGGAATATGCCCCATTTGGTCATCGCCGTGTCCTTACAGGTATGTCGTATCTATATGCAAAATCTTCCTTATTTCAAACAACCAAACAAGCTGAATATGTTTATTTGAATGGTTTGCTGCAGATTTTCCAGCAATTCACAGGTATCAACGCGATTATGTTCTACGCACCAGTCCTATTCGTTACTGTTGGATTCGGGAGTGATGCCTCGCTATATCCAGACTTATCCATGGCTATGCAATCTTTGTCGTAATCCTAGTCTGCACATTTGTTTCCGCCTTTGCATGGTCTTGGGGGCCTCTCGGATGGCTAATTCCAAGTGAAATATTTCCTCTGGAAACACGTTCTACGGGCCAAAGTGTTTTTGCGTGAATCTTTTGTTCACATTTGTGATTGCACAAGCTTTTCTGTCAATGCTAAGCCAATTCAAGTAAGGAATTTTCTAGTTCTTTTTTCTGGTTGGGTTCTGATTATGTCCATTTTTGTACCCTTTTTGGTGCTTGAGACAAAGAATGTGACTCTTGAGGAGATAACAGAGAAAGTCTGGACGCCGCATTGGCTATGGATCAAGAAACTGAAACTGGAATTGGTGATGTGGCCAAGAAAATTGGATTTGAACCTAATTCCCAGATGTAAAATATACAGGGAGAGGTTTTGTATTTTTAGGATATCACTCATAAATAAATTGTATGCAAGTAGACTTGTTTCTAACTTCATCTAAATCATAATGAAGAGTCAACTATATATAGAGAACAATTAGAGGACGTTCAAACCTTTAAAATAGAGTTGCGGATGAAGTAGAATACCAAAAATAGAATCCAAAACGAAAAATGAGACCAAAACAGTGAAGAAAGCAGAACAGGTGGCGCCGCGACGCCACTCTTCTGGCCCCATGGCGTCAGGCTTGCTGTGAATATTTACAGTTGCGGCCCCTAAGCGCATCGTTTCCGACCCAAACTCTTTCTAATAATATTTTTCTTCATTCCAAAGTCTTCTTTAAGTCTAATACAAATTCCTACTCTCAATGGGCTTCCAAGTAAAACTTCAATTAAAATTTGCCAAGGAAACTTGAATAGGATTTCACAATTGCATTCAAAATAGGATTTTAATTAATGAGCTTTAATTAGAATTCCCAATTATCTTCAACAAAGAATTCAGGTCACATCCAAATTTTAACAATCTCTACCTTGACACGAATTCTATTGCAATGAACAAAACTTCAAAAATTCTCAACCTAGAGACAAATTCCACTGCAAGGAACTTGAGTTCTTCAATGAAAAACACAAACAACTTTCTCCATAAAAAATTTCAACTGAAAATATTCTCCACCTATGCTACCCCTAACTTGGGGCAAAAGTGATCTAATGATTACCAAACAAGGCTGAACCAAACCCTGTAACAGAATCACAACTCTGAATGCATCAAAAGAAAGATCTTTGTTAGAATCAACACTCTTAACTGCATTCAAACTATCAACAAAATCAACAAAATTGTACCTATATGGCAAAAAATGGGTCTATTTCTAGCAATTGAATACAATGACACTGTCGATAATAGTGGCAAGACGGATTTACCCATATCTTCAAAATTCAACTGAGATGTATTCTTAAAAGAAGACCCAAATTAGACTCCAACGGTACAAAAGCCAACTTTAAAACCACCTTAGTTCTTAAAATATGCCGATTACTCGAAAATTCTGTATCACCCTACAAGATATATAAATGGGATTTTCTATGTCCCATTAGCATAATACGAGCTCTTTTGATAACATTCAGAACTCCACCCTCAACAGTGTACCTGTACTCTTTTGAATCAAGAGTATTTAAAAAGATACGATTTTTCTTCAAATCTGGAACGTGTCTCACTGCAACAAGTATTCTAACCGTCCCATAAAACATCTTTATTGTAACCCAACCAATACTAGCTATTCGAAAAAGTGTGTTATTACCGATCACCACAACACGTTTTGAAACTTCTTCATATGTTCAAAACAAATCCTGATTAGGAATCATATGAAAAGTGCAAGTTGTATCCAAAATTTAAGCCTCATCAAGTTTGGAGTTGTAGTCAGACATAAGTAGAAGCTCTCCATCACTGTTAGGATTTTTTGCAATACTTGCTTTCCCTGAAATTTCTGATTGTTGATTTGTAGTTGACTTTGATTTATTCTGCAACTTATAACAATCGTTTGCCAAGTGCTCATTTTTCTTACAATAATTACAAAATTTGAAATTAAATTTTGACTTGCCCCTCGAACGATCATCATGAACAATGAGACCATCCCCATGATTCTCAGATGTTACAAGATGCTTCATCTTCTTCTTTGAATATAGTACATCGTGTCTCTAAAAGACATGTATGAGTTGGGTAACGAATACAGCAAAATCAATCACAAATCTTCTTCATCATATTTGAATTCTAAGGTCTCCAAATCAGCAACAATTTCTTTAAAAGCAGTTAGGTGATCCCCAAGAAATGTACCTTATGTCATACGATGAAAATATAGACGTAGTTTTAGATGCAATTGGCTAGTAAGATTCTTCGTCATGCATAATTGCTTCAATTTTAACCATAATGTAACGGCTGACTTCTCCTTCAAAAAGCCCTGAAAAATATTATTTGAAAGATGAAGATGTATTTGAGATAGATTATTTCAATCCCTCCGTTGTTTCTCCTCCATAATTCAAGTTGTGGACATCTTATCAAATCTCAACAACGTGTTGTCCAAATCCATATGAGCTAGTACTGTTCGCATCTTTACCTACCACAAAAATAATTTTCTATTGCGATCTAATAGCGAAATATCATACTTCATTGTTATCATCACGAAAAATCTCAATCTTCCCAAGAATTTCAACACCAGAAGCTCTGATACCAATTGTTATGTAAACTAGAATACTCCGATAACAGTTTGTTGTGAAAAGATAAGAGATTATAGCCACAATATGAAGTAAAGATCACAAGAACACAAGAATAATGTAATTTTGCAGAGAATGAATATTTTATTATAATGTGGAGAAATAATAAAAAGATTATGTGTTTATAATGTTTCTAACTTCTTCTAACTTCATTTAAATCATAATGAAGAAACAACTATATATAGGGAACAATTAGGGAAAGTTCAAACCCTTATAGTAGAGTTGTAGATGAAGTAGAATACTAAAACAGAGTCCAAAACAGAAAATGAGACCAAAACAGCGAAGAGAGCAGAACATGTGGCGTCGCGGCGCCGGCTTTGCTGTTAATATTTACAGTTACGGTGCCTAGGCCCCACGACCCGACGTCTCGTCTCTGACCCAAATTCCTTCCAATGATGGCGCCGCTCTTTGCTATTAATATTTACAGCTACAGTGTCTAGGCCCCACGACCCGACGCCTTGTCTCTAACCCAATCTTCAATGACGTTTTTCTTCATTCCAAAGTTTCTTCAAGTCGAACACAAATTTTTACTCCCAATGGGCTTCCAAATAGAATTTAATGAAATTTGAATATGATTTCACAATTGCATTCTAAATAAAATTTTAATTAATGTGCACTTTAATACTAATATGGTGTTGTGTCTACTTCTTGTGTACATTTTCTGTTACTATGTTTATAGGATAACCTAGAAAGTAGAGACATGGATTGTGTTACCTTTTTGCCTTTACTATCCAATTATTGGTGTTACTGTACATGTCAGTTTAGTATTGGTGTTACTGTACATGTCATTTTGGGGGTGTTGAAATTTTTTGGAATAGNTTAGTATTGGTGTTACTGTACATGTCATTTTGGGGGTGTTGAAATTTTTTGGAATAGTGATTGATGAGAGAATGTGTGGTAGAAAAGTAATGAAAATTTTTAGATTTGTGTGTAATATTATTTTATTTGATGAATGTGTGGTTGAAACGAAGAGAGAAAAAAATTAATATAATATAATGGAAAAAAATGGGGACCAAACGGGGGCTATGTCAGTTTTGATGAAATGAATTAGATTGTAACTGTATCGATTCAAAATGACAAAAGAACTTGGTAACATAGGAGCCTTAAAGAGGAAGGGATAGGAGCATTCGAACTTGAGACATGAATATAAATTAAGAATGTGAACCAAATAATAATTAAGAACAATTAAATAAAAAAAATATGTTGCCACACATTTTTTTCAAACAAACATTTAAGTCCTGAATCTCTATGTCAATACCACCTAATTTTGAACTAAATGAGGCTTCATGTTAAAGCTTCCTCAGCTATGCTTTCAGCAAACTTTAAGGCTTATTCTCAAGGTGGTTCATTGCGCCAACCGTGAGCTAATTGTTGACTGGTGTAACCCAAATTAAATTTAAAATTAATGATTTTTTCCCTCTTAATCTATTTTATGAACTCCCATTGAACACACATCAACTACCACATACACATACAATGTCAAAACATCAGAACCAGTCCAATTACGGGATAAGAATCGAAAATTTAGAATCTCTTAAATTCATCCAAGAACCAGCTACTTCGTAACCAAATTGTCCTGGCCAATTAATGATAAAATTTTATTATTATTTATTTATTTATTCATTCATTCATTTATTTTACTATGAATTTGACCTTTTGACTCCTATCGAAATGCTTTTGTGGATGTGTGCGTGAACCAATTTTTAAAATAACTGCATCAAATGATATTAGGACAAGTTTGTCACAAAATGCTGTAATAGCTCGTCATAATCCAGAACGCCAACTTATAATGTTCGTTTTTTCTTGAATTGACTTGTGAAGGTTGAGGATTTGATTTTTTCATCAAACTTGTCGATGGATTTCTGGTCGTTAGTTACACAAATAACATGTTACACGTCTAAGTACACGCATTCACATGTCAATCCTTGTACAAGTTTCCTACTAGATGTCTTTCATGAAATGCCAATGCTCTTTCTCTTGTATAGTGGTAGTTTAAGTGGAAGAAAAATGTCTCTCCCAAGTAGAAAGCAATAATACAACTAAAATGTCATTATGATACTCTTCTCCACAAAACCCTTTGTATTGAGGATCCAACCACCTTAAGTATTCTTTCCTTTCAAGTATTTCAACAGTTGGTTGGAAGTTAATTTATAACAATGCACAAAAGCCTGCCAACAGCTCAGATGGGAGAATTTTACCTCAATATTACATCCCATCAGTATTTTTACTCAATTAAGTAAATAGATTTTGTGGTGTTTGCACTTTAAGAATTGAATGTGTGGGGAATATATACTTCTCTGTTAGATTTTTTTTTTTTTTTATATATAATAAACAATAAGATTTACGTTAACTTATCAACTCTGCTATCATATTAAACCTTCTAATCTAAAACCTTAAACTTTTAGAGCGATAATAAAATTAATTATTTTTTTTTTTTTTATCATTTTTCTTATCTCGATAAGAAAAAAATGTATTTAGCCCCTGTTTGGAGCCCATTTTGTGGGGAAAAAATTAATTATTGTACCGTTGAACCTCAATTTCCAATCACACTTTTTGACTTTTATCTCACATTGGTGGGACCCATCTCACTATGTAACGGTCAAAAATCTCATTTTTTGGACCAGAAAATGAGCTTCAAACAGGGGCTTAGTGAATTATATACCAGAGGCCCATCGAAATATAAAAGTATTGTGCCAAAACAAAATGTAAAACTTCAAGATTGAATCGAAAAAAAGGAATTTTTTCTTTTATACAATATTTTGATCACTAGAATGTTCATTGTACACTAGACATAATAACAATATTTTACCCCACATATAGACTTCTACTAAGAAAATTGTGTTAAAATAAATAAATAAAATTTCTTGTTAACATTTATATTTTAATTTTTAATACAACGATTTTTCCACAACAAACTAACCTTCAAATTTGAGTGAAATGTGTCTCTTTTTAGGAGAAGTGAAGAATAAAAAGAGTTTATTTAATGGAGGGAGCCCACTTTCGTTAAAGCCTCTAAAGGGGGGCTAGCCATCATCATAACAAGAAGGGTCCATTCTGAAAGCTCCAAATTAACCTCCAGAAGTCCCAAAGCTTCATAAACTGACCCAAAACTCGAAAAACAGAATATTGTCTCTTCAGTTTCTTCATCACAAGTCAAAAACTTTTTCTCAGAAATTTGATAGAATATGCAAAAAGCCATGGCCTTTGTTCTTGAAAACACAGTTTTGGCAGTTCTGCTTCTCATCTTAACTTCTTCAGTGAAGGTTTCCATTGGAGAGGTTTATAAGGTGGGAGATTCTGCAGGTTGGACCACCATTGGAAATGTTGATTATAAGCAGTGGTCTGCCCCAAAAAAATTCCAAATTGGTGATGTCATTGGTATGTCTTTTCTCCTTCTCAATCCTTGAATGTATCAGTTTCTGTAGTCTCGTATATCAAGGTCTGTCGGAACAAATATATATTGTCCTAATTATTTTTTTATTTATTTTTTTACTGGCCTACTAGCTAAGTGCCATGTGGGCCAGGCAGCGTCGAACTACTTTGACACCATTAAGAGAGACGGATAAAGATTGCCATAGAAAGGATATAAATATTTGAGAGCGTGGAAAGACAACTACTTTAATATATTTTGAGAAGTTCTTTTGTGATATATATAATAAGGGAGTAATGCTATGTAGCCCCACTGAGATTGTAACCCCAGTCTAGGTGGTTCTAAATGATATGCTAAATGAAAGATGAAATTAAATGACTATTATTATTTAATGTCACATTAACGTCATCTAGATTGTGGTCGTAACTCCAGTGAAACTAAATAGCATTACACATAATAAAGTCGTATATTTGTCATGTGTGGAACGCCCAGTGGTCAGATTCTAGAGCACCAACCATTAGGTGGGATCAAATGGACAATGAGGTGACATCTTGTGGGATTTTGTCAAATCACAAAATATTCAAATTTCCAATCCTCAAACTATCCAACTCCAACCAACTCATCCAATTGCACGCCTTATAATGCTGGCCATTACTCTCACATTGCAAAGCAACCCACTCATCATTCAACAAAAGACAAAAGAAGGGTTTTATCTATTGACTTTTTTGAAGTAATGAAATTCATATTAAATGTGAAGAAATTACAGTCACAACTGACCTTAACACAAGTTTTGAATTAGTTTCTTAATTCAGTTGTGAGTATTGAGGAACAAAGAGCGAAAGTTAAAATCATGTTCGTTATATAGCCACATGATATCCAGTAGGACAATTGCCTCTAGTATGCACGGCAGTTCTATAGTGTAAGAATATTTCAATTTCCCATTTCATGCATGTTCTCTTTATGACTATCGAAAGATCTTGATCTTACTGCATTGTGATTTAATTTGCTTAAATATATGTCACATCACCACTGGACTCGATTCCTGGCCCCGCCCTTGCCTCCACTAGACTCGATTCCAGTTCTTGTGTACTTGTATTTCCATGACATTTATGACCAATTTTAAGATCATCTACATGACCATTTTGGGATTTATTCTGTTTACAGTTTTTGAATACAACCCTCAATTTCACAATGTGATGCAAGTTACACATGCTGAGTACAGATCATGCAATGCATCTTCTCCCATTTCTACTCACACAACTGGAAATGACTCTATAACCATCGATACTCGTGGCCACCACTACTTCATATGTGCCGTCCCCGGTCACTGCCAAGCTGGACAGAAAGTCGATATCAATGTTCTTCGCACTCCTTCAGTCGCCCCTTCACCTTCTGCATCATCCGTTCCCGTTCCTACTGTACTCGCACCTTCTCCCAACTATGCAGCCCCATTCTCGGCTTCAAATAAGCCTTTCAAGAAGCTCGGATGGCTATGGCTTGTTTTGCAGATTTTATTCGTGGTTTATTAAAAGCTGAATAGAATGGTTTCATTTGAATTTACGAGTTATCCGGATTATCAGATGGTTGGTGAAAACATTTTGGCATTTTACTTATAGTGTTAGTGATGTTCTCAGTATAAGAGTCATAATAAATTTCATTCCAATCAGTTCTTGTTTTCTATGTACTGTAGTGGCAATTTTTTGTTATTTGAGTATACTTTCATAAGAGAACTTTACCTGAAATTGAACTTTCCTTCTTTTTCTTTCTCCAAAATGGTACATATTTCACAATGCTAGTGTTCTTCACTCCACACTATGCACTACTCAATCAAGAGGGTAAAATGAAGAAAAGATAAATCTTACGCGTAGTCAATACTGTACCGTGTACTAAAGATTGCTCATGGCATTTCCAGTCGAGAAACTTAAAAGCAATATTCTTAAACAACTTGGAGCTGGGCGTTCTTTTTGCAGTAATATGGATATGAAGATAATGTTCAATGTCGTTCGCGTATCTTTTTGATCTCTTTTCCTTCCATTCATCATATTGGCTTTGACCAATTCGAGGTGAAAAATGGGATTGGTTGTGGCTAGCGAAAAAAGGTGGGAAGAGACCAGAGCCTTGGGGTATGCTCACTTCTTTATTTTTGTTGGTAGGAAATATTAGATAGCACTGGAAAGTATTATGAAAGAAAAGTTGTTCACATAGCGTGTAGTCCTCTAAATAGTGGGTACCAAACATGCACTTATCGTGTCAATTTGAATTATAAAGTCCAAAAGAGAAAATATTCTATCTTTTGCAAGATACTTGGAAAGGAAATAGTACAACTCAAATAAACTCAATGCTGAATTTAAAGAACCTTAAGAGAATTAACGCCACTGCCTAGTGCATATATCTTCATGCATTCGAACAAAACTTATACAGAGTTCAGTCCTTATTTGTCTAAACCTCTGCTTATTGGAATGGAGAAATTTAAGTTGAGAGAATACAACTTCACCTCTTCATCCCTAATGCAGGTTTAGGTCATCTCATAGTTCTTGACAACTTCTTTACCCATAAATTTCTTCCAAACTGGATGCTTTTTCCAGACCCTCTCAATCATGGAATCAATCGGGACGCCCTTTGTCTCCGGTAGCAGGAACACGACAAACAGTCCCATGATCAATATCCATACAGCGAAAAAGAAGAAAATATATGCGCGCATGTTACACAACATAGACAAGAATGCCTGAGCTATGATGAAAGTGAAGAGCATGTTGGCGCTAACGGCGAATGCGAATCCTGCAGTTCTTGTCTCCAAAGGGAATGTTTCGCTCGGTATTAGCCAACCCATTGGACCCCATGACCATGCAAAAGACATAACAAACAAACACACAAGAACCACCACAAAAGCTGCAAGTCCTTTATCAAGTGAACCAGTAGGCTTCAAATGGATAAGCAGAATTGATCCAATTGCCACCTGCATTCAATCACAAGAACAATTAGTAATACCAAAACTTACTGATATTTGAGTAGAGCAGAAGCTTTTAAAGATGTTAATGGTTATATAGTGTTCATGCACTTGATCCACTAGAATTCTAGCAGCTTCAGATGTCTAAATGGCTGTTGCACGACAATGTCTATAAGATGAATGCAGTAGAATGAGATGATAAGATGGAAGTGTGGGGACACTAACAGAAGATATAAGAATCAAAACTATATGGCAACAAGTCGAGGTGGCATCGGTTGAAGATAAATTGGGGGAAGACGGTTTAGGTGGTTGGGATATGTTTTGCATTGACTTAAAAGACTGATGTTCATAGAAGTTATAATCTACAAGGACAAGTAAAAAGAGGGAAGGGTAGACTAAAACTAATATGCCCTTATTTAGGTGCTGGATCTAGTTGCTTTAGATCTAGCAATAAACCAAAGGAAAAAAAAAGATTCATGTAGTCGACCTCGACATATGAATATAGGCATGTAAATTTGAATAAAAAATAAGATAGAATTTATGCATATATTTGTAGATAAGATGGAAAATATCATCACCATGCTTATGAACATTTGCACGCAAGCTTGAAGAAGCAATTTCCTCCTCCCGACCCTATCAACAGCAACAATTGAGACAATAGTGCTCAAGACATTGACAATTCCCGTGATAACGGCAGACAGCAGTGAACTATCGCTCTTAAATCCGACCGTTTGGAACAGAACTGGTGCATAAAACATGATGGCATTAATTCCTGTGAACTGCTGAAAAACTTGCACCGAGATACCGATGATCAGTGGAGGCATGCTGGCACGCTTGAAGAGTTTCTTGTAAGGATGCTTGACTTGCCTTGCTATCTCACATGCCAGTTTGATCTGTTCAAGTTCAGATTCCACATCATCCACACCCCGGATCTTCCTTAGTGCTTCTTTCCCTTCACACTCTTTTCCGCGTTCAATGAGGCTCGAAGGTGTCTCAGTGATGATAAAGGAACCTATAAAGAGGAAGATGGCAGGAACCCCGGCTAGACCTAGCGCAATCCTCCATCCATTCGGATGAATTGATGAAACAGCATAATTCACAAGATTAGCTACAAGAATCCCTATTGTTACAAAAAGCTGAAACAGAATATTGACAGCTCCGCGGTGTTGCATTGGTGCAACTTCTGATAAAAACAGAGGAACTGACTGCATTTTCAGATATAATGTCAATTATAACTGCGAAAAAATTCTAAACTTTCATAACCAAATTCACAAAAAACTATACGAGAAATACAATAACAATGAAACTTACTTACCTCATTGCCAAATCCAACTCCAATTCCAAAAAGAATTCTTCCAATGATTAACAGGGCTTTGTTTGGAGCTAATCCACTTACTATAGCTCCAAGAATGAAAAGTATGGATGCCAAACCGATTGTAGGTTTCCTACCAAGCAAGTTGCAGGCCTTTGAGGCTCCGAAGCTTGCAACAAGGGCAGCAAGGTATAAAGAAGATGTGAAAAGCTGAAGCAATTGATCATCATATTTGCAATAATTGTTTTCCTTGGCATGCAATTTCCTCTCATATATAGCTGGAAAGAACTTTTTCAAGAAGTCGTCCATGGAAGTCACTCCACCTAAAACCACCACAAAGAAATAACTCCAATTATGAGATAGATAATAAGCGAAATGAAATAAAAACAAGCAAATTACACACAGATTTGTAGTAATTCAATCTCAGAATGAGAGCTACATCCACTTCTTGATGCTGCAGATCTTTCCTTATAATTAAGTAAAATACGAAGTTTTCTCACACCTCTTATCACCAAAAAAATAATAAATAATAAAATAAAAAATTGGGTTGATCTGCATTCGAGGAAATAATCAAAAATTCGATTGAGCCCTACGGAGTGCAAAAAAGCAATCTTGTAACCTTCCTACTTGCGGATCATAAATCATTCTCCTAAATAATAGCAAATACATGCGTAAACACCTAAATATTTTAGGACAATGAAGAAATACAATTTGGATCCATTTCATTGATGGATCGATTCAAAACATGTTCTTTATACTACATATTATCGATTATGTCACAAAAAGCAATTTCTTGCAGCACGTAAAGGGCATCTTCTGTAGAAGGCTAAAATCTTATTTATTACACTATCTCATACAGTATGCCAAGCGAGCACTAAATCGATAAGCAGTACGCATATACCTGAAATTCCAATATCATAGCCAAACATTAGCCCACCAAAGGCAGCAAATATCCAACATGCTACAACATAAACAGTAATTTTCGATCCGAAAGGCTGCCCAGAACCGGACGGCTCGACGCTTGTCATCTTTTCGTCTGCTAAATGTCACTCAAACCTAAATTTTAACAGAAAAGAAATGAGTGCGTATCTCTGTATTTGTCTGATTCTTGGAATGTAAAATAAACTAGTGATTTGTCCACATTTCAAATAAACAAAAATTCTTCCAACTTTATCATCTCACAAGTGGGGAATATTTTCTTGACTTCCTTTTTGGAAAGGTGCTGAAAGTAAACTCATCATTGGATAAGTGAATGGATTTGAAATATATAGAAAGTTTAGTGAGTGATTCCACTAATGGGGCATGGCCATAAAACCCATGAGAGAATAAAGAGGATCTAGTTTCTTCGGATACCACAGAACTACAGGTCTTAAGGAAAGAAACTACTTCTTGAAATCGATTATCTTGTTTTTTAATCCCCCTAATTTTGAGGAAGAAAATCAGGCAAATGGCACCATTACAACGTAAAGAGGAGAGGATATGATTGATCAAATGTTGTCATGTTTCCTAATTCTGTCTGAATTAGACCATGCAAGAGACAAAATCAAGACTTTCGAACTTGACACGAGTTACTTGTATCATTTATGACATGCAACTGGTAGACGACAATGCTGAGAAGATTTTAACCTTTTTTTTTTCNGAGGATATGATTGATCAAATGTTGTCATGTTTCCTAATTCTGTCTGAATTAGACCATGCAAGAGACAAAATCAAGACTTTCGAACTTGACACGAGTTACTTGTATCTTTTATGACGTAACTGATAGGCGAAAATGCTGAGAAGATTTTAACCTTTTTTTTTTTTTTTGTTAAATTTAATTAAGTCCATCAAGTGTTATAGTACTTCTAATGAAAGTAGCACTTCCATAACTATGGCGGTAAATTTCAGGTCTCCCTCCCCTTTGTTCACTATTTTTTTTTTTTTTTTGATGACTCGGTATTCAAGATTTGCTCGACTAATCCCGAGAAGTTGCGGTCTTCCCCTTGTTCGCCACCCAAGTAAATTGGATACAGTCACAACTTATACACACTTTGGCGGACCAATTATTCTCCCTGTGGTCTGTGGACCCCCCTTTACGACGTGCTAACGGGACTCTCAAAGGGGCGACAGAGTGCACAATGACTTTGTCTCCATAAGATATCTGTCTTTACAAATAAATGTTGCCTTCCCGTTGCCGTGAGGATTCGAACTTTCGATATTCTGTAAAGAACCCTTTTACTTTTCCACTGCGCCATGCTCGTGAGGGCATTTGTTCACTATTTTTCTTAGCAATAAACATGGTAAACCTAGTCCCATTAGGTCTAGGTAGTTTTAACTTCAAAAAGAAAATAAAAAACTAATTTAAAATGAGTTTACAACACGCTAGGTATATAGAGGAGCCAAATTAATAAAAATATAAAAAACTCATATAATTATAATTACATATCATAACAATATATTTAGAAATTAATCAGGAGGAAAAAACCCTATTTTCATTTATCCTTTCCTCTTCTAAATGGATCATCATACCATCATAGCCAAGCACCGAACAATTATATTAACCATTTTCATTATCATTTTTTCCTGCCCCTTTGATGTCATGACCTTCGAGCATTTAAAAATTAGTCCGCTCAATTTGAACCACTTTTTGACAACTTTAGAGAATTAAAAAAAATAAATAAATAAAGAAAATTCTCAAGTTAGATTAGTTTGTGAAATGCACAAATTTTATATTTGTGAGAGATTAATGATTGAGCTTGTTTGAGAACGTTTTATAAATGTTTTAAGCAATAAATAGATAAAAAATGGACGGTGAATAAAATGGTAGTACTTGTTAGTCCCACAAACAGCGTGGATAAAAATTGATTTGATCAATTATAAATAGTTCTAGCTTGAACAAAATTTATTGTTAGAGTACTCGAGAGAGTTGATTGATTTTTCATGCAAAAAATAAACAAATATTGAATGATATTTACTTTCTCTGATTTTATTTTTTGCAAATTTTGTTGAGTTAAATTAGGGGTCAAACTTGAATAATTTAATCATTTATTGAGTTCCTAAGATATTTGAAAAAGATATCTTATAAAGTGAACAAATGAATGAGAGTCATATCCACCAACAATATTTATTCACTTTTTAAGGTACCTTCTTAAAGTTTTAACAAAAGAAAGGTCAAAGGGTCATAATCTTAGTACTCAATGAATGAATGTGAGTGTCATATCAATTAACACCTAATCCTAAGCCAAAGGACTATAATGTTTGTTTTAAGCCCTGTTTGGTCCACATTTTTTTTTTCATTCTCATTCTTCTACTCATTTTCAACCACACATTTTTCAATAAAATAATATTTTTCATCATATCAATAACTTTTCTTTCTTTTTCAACCACATATTCTCCATCACATCAACAGTAAAAATACATTCTTACCTTCAAAATGTGTACCAAACGGGAGCTTAGTTACACCAACTNTCATTTTCAACTACACATTCTTTAATAAAATAATATTTTCCATCACATCAATAACTTTTCCTTCTTTTTCAACCACATATTCCCCATCACATCAACAGTAAAAATGCATTCTTACCTTCAAAATGTGTACCAAACGGGAGCTTAGTTACACCAACTACTTACCCAATTTTTTTTTGATATCATATAATTGAAGTATTTCGACAAATAAATTAAGTTATAAAAAAGAAGATAAATTTAATTATCTAAATCTTGCCATCGAGAGTTACGATATTAAAAAAAGTATTAATATTCACCAATTTTCTAATTGTTCGTTAGTCAACTACTCAATCTATCCATTGTCGTTTGTGAGATGAGTCATTGCAATCTTACATTTAATTCTAAGCATATCTGTGATTTAACTTTTTGGTGTTCAATCTTCAATTCTCTCTATCAAAGTAGAGACATCTCAAGCAATTTCGGGGCTTTAGGCAATGTTTTTAGAGGGCATTTCCAAAAATAATTGAAAACAAATTATCCTTCTAAATATTGGTTGAAAATCGTTGACGATATTATTGTAAGTGATTTGATGGGATTTGATGGAAATCGATATTTGTCGATTATTTTGGGCTGAATTACTAATATTGATATCATCAATTATAATAATTGTACCACCATTAATGATTATCGACGCCAATGTTATCAATGATGTGATTGACAATCATTTGTATCATTGACAAAACTTTGTTCTTTCATTATTTTTAAATTTTTTTCCCCGATAGAATATTATATCGGTAACTTACTATATCTTTTTATTTTTTATTTATTATATTAATGTTGTATAAGATTTTTTTTCTATCATTATTGACAAAAAATTTCTAACAGTCATGTTATGTGTGTACATTTGAGTTGACACCTCGGATGACATCCCCTCTCACATGAGGTGGGTGTTAACTCCGGAATGTACAAATAACACTATTGATGTTCTAACATTAGTGTGATGGCCTTGAATTTGTTTTTATTAAACGGTTTTCTAAGTACCCTGATAAAAGGGTATCGGCACTTGAAGGTGCAGAAAGCTGTCTTCATTAGTTTCTAGGTTATAAAACATCATCGTTATATGATCTTCCTAGGGAATTATTCGTATATTTCTAGGTTATAAAACATCATCGTTACATGAACTTCCCAGGGACTTCTCCGTATATTTGAAATCCTCAGTGTGTCTACGATTAGTTTCCACAACCACAAATAAAAATAATTAACCTTAAGGAATTCAAATAAGTAGAAAATCGACTTCTTCAGTAGTTTCTCGGATGATTATACATTTCTAGCAATTTCACGTAAAAAAATCATTTTTCATCAAATATAACTTCTTTTTACGAACCGTAAAATTATGGTAAAACATTGTTTTGTCATAAATATGAAATTTTCAAATGGTCTCACCCTTAATGAGTTCCCGAATAGATGCATGAAATAGTAAATCTTCAACTCTGATACCAACTGTAACGATCCAAATTTCTATTCTGAATCGTTACTAATAATTATTACATTTTGTGCACAAATTTCAAAAGACATTATACAGATAGAGTTAAATATGAACTATGCATTTTTTTTAATAACTAAAACTTCAATATTTTCAAAAATTCAACATGACGACACATAAAACATAATTTTCAAAGAATATTAATCAAATTAAATAATTTCAAGACCCTAAACTTAAAAAAATGCTAAAGTAAAACGAGCACTAATTTTACTTTTCAAATCTTTCCATCAATCCAAAGCACGTTGACACATATACCTAAAATCATTTATATAATTATTATATCAATTCTATATCTAGTCATTCTTACAATGATCATATCATTCTATTTTCCCAAAAATTGATTGTTTCCCTATTTACACTCCAATCCTCAAATTTTCAGCAAGTTGCATGTTCGTCATTCACTTTCCTTGAAATTACAATCTAACCTTAAATGATTTTATATCATGCAAATGTATATAAATTATTTTATCATATAATATCTTAAAGAGTTTCGGGGTCTTACAAGTAGTGGTGTTGCAATTTCAAGGGTTTGGATTGCAAATTTGGGGATTGTGCGGTGAGTAGGAGTGGAAGAGTTGATGGTGTTTGATTTTGTGGTGGTTTTAAGACTTTGGTTTCAAGTTTGTGATGGTTTATGGTGGAAGCTTAATAAGTTACAATTTAAAAGATTCAACAAAAGCCGAACAAATCCACATCTGCTTTACGTCAAGCAATACGGGGGAGTAATTTCCGATATAGCAATGAAAAGAAGACATGTAGGTGGATCTGACTCATATCGGTTTTTGGGGAGAGAACTCCGATGCTGAAAGCTTAGCATACATGTCTGCTATTTCTTTAGCAAAATATGCTTTTGCTTGTGGCCTTTTAATCTGGGAGAGAAAGGACAGTACAAAATCAGAAGTTTTCAGATTAGATTTGCATCTTATAAAATGATGATGCACCGATAAACTGCACTTGCCTTGAATGTTGGAGTGAGCAACCCATTCTCGAGAGTAAAAGGTTCGAGCACCAGAGTCACGGCTTTTGCAAATTCAAAACCCCTCAGCTAGAGATTGACATGCATCAGAGAAAACGTAAAAAGAAAATACTGACGCATGAATACTGAAGAAAATACAAATGCATGACTATTCTTTAGACGTGCTTGGTATGGTCAACTGGACAAGATAAAATAGATTAGCTAATGAGTCTCACGTGTGTCTCTTCCTTGATCATGTTCCATACATGTTATTCATGGCACTCGTATATTCAGTAAAATGGACTAGATAAGACTAGACAGTAGTATTGAGCAAGAATAAGTAAGAATTGTATGTGTTGCATTGTCTTATATTGCATACTAAACATGACCTCGATGCATAGCTAATACCTGAGATTCCCTTGCAACTGCATCCATGTCAGCCAGGACTGCAGCTGTTGCTCGTGGATCAACACATAATTGTTTCAAGTCTTCATACTGCACTCAGCACGCGGAAAAATCCCACATAATTGGTGGTGGAAAGAGAAATCTCATAAAACTCCCTAAATGTATTATTAGGAGATCACGCGTTCGCCACGTGGCCTTCTATTCCAATCACATTTTTTTCCAATACATATGAGGAGTTCCTAAGATTCAAAAAAGATGTAACTGTTCTTCATGATACTAATGAAAAGTGTCAAATATCAGCCCAATCTAAAAATTTAAGAACCTCAGTTCCCATATTTATTTCATGTTGCGCCAATTACAATGACAGAATCCTTAAGCCATCATTTAGTATGAGAATCAGAAACTTGCATTTTTCTTGAGGATTTTGCAGATACTCCAGCAAAAACCAAAAGGGGGTCATAACCTTTGAAGCTATAAATGTGTATGGCGTAAAAAATAAATAAATCAAGCTTTGAACTCGCCTCGATGCCTTCAGCTGCTGCCCATTTTTTTAGCATGTCATGATCTACCGAAATGATAGCAACAAGTGAAGGCTTCAGGCTGTCACCTACCAACACAAACATGCTAAAAGTAAGTAGTTTGTGTGTGTGTGTGTGTTAAGGAATAAATACCACATCGAATAAACATGAGATAATAACCAACACATACGAGCTTGGGTTACTCTTTTAAAAAGGTCGACCTTTTAAGAAGGAACCCCAAATTTTTAGATAGTATTAGAGCACAATAAACTCAAACATACAATTCAACCTCAGACAAGCTCAAGAATTTCAAGACCGATATTCCCAAAAGAGTCCCCATCTCGTGGGGCATGTTAAGGGATAAATTTCAATTGAATAAATTAACAAACAAATAAGAGCTTGAGTTACTCCTCTTAATAAGGTTAACTTTTTTAAGATGGAAATCCAAGCGTTTAGAGAGAGAATTTTGCAACATTTTATTCTTACCATACAATAAGCACTGTGCAACAAACTTGCATTTTGCATATACATTTTCTATTTTCTCAGGCGCAATGTACTCCCCCTGTGACAACTTGAAAATGTTCTTTTTCCTGTCAATTGAAAAACAGTAATTAACAATTTCCATAATATTCTCATCAAACTGAGGTTAAATACAAAATTGCCGTAAAATTCTCACAAGAACAGAAAAATATTGACCTAATGTTGGTTAGCATACATTGAACTATTAATCAACAATATTCTATCTTAATATTGGCCATAGGCATAAAAATATCCCTCCTTCAATTTCTTTGAGGTTAATTGTCATCAGTTATGTTCTTATTCTTTGACAATTTCCTCGAAAGTAATCACCAAATGTCGAGTTCTTACCTATCAATTATCTTTAATCTCCCTCCGGGCAACCACAAACCTATATCTCCAGTATGAAGCCATCCCTGCTCATCAATTACTTCCTTCCTGGAAACGTTTATTGCATCATCATACGCCTTTGACTTAAACATTTTAGTGTTTAGTTGGGAGGATTGGACAACATTAGACAGTATTAAGGAGAATAAAATCTTCTACAAAATATTGTCCAATCTAGTCCAATACTACATACTAAACATGTACTTTAGGTGAGTGCAAATATTGAGATCAACATAACAAAAAGAAAAGCATGTACGTCTGGACTTCATCTCTGTAGTAGCCTTGGAACACGATGGGGCCCCGTACACATATCTCACCCCGAGGATGGGGCTGGTCCTCAGCCGTATAGTTCATTTCTGGAACGTCTACAAGCTTTATTTCTGACATAGAAAAATGAAATATATAGTTTCTTCAGCGTAAGTGCTACATTATTGAAAGAAAAAATCAATTTTTATACGCACAATCACGCACCACAAGAAGGGCAAGGAGCCCCGACATGACCAGATAACATATCGGTCTCGTCCATAATGCTTATAACACAAGAAGCCTCTGTCATTCCGTATCCTTCTACAACTATACAACCGAAGCACCTGAAAGCCCAAACTTGTCAATTTGCCAGCAAACAATTTCAGCACATGACTGCAGTAGAATTCCATGCTAGTGTAGGGAAAATTGTACCATTGGTCCATGCTTAGCCCGAGTAGCAAGTTGGTCCTAACCTTTCATCATAGTTGCACAAGGAGTCAGCATGGAAGCCGTCTGAAACTCCTTTAAATTGTCATTTTCCACCACGTGTCCAACTTTATGAAGCTAGGTTTGCTTTCCAACTTGAGTTGGGCATTTTGAGAAGTGAGGCATCTTTCATGAGGGTCGCATGGCAATTTAACAAAGTTTTGGCAGTTTTCATCATTGGAGGCTGATTGTGCAACTATAATGAACGATGGAAAACCAATTTGCTACTCTGAGCAATAGGTGGGGGACCAATGATGCAATTTTTTCCTGCTAGTACATACAAGAGATTGAACTTACACTCGCAGAAAGTCCATGACTTCTGGAGACAAGGGTGAGGCGCCTGAAACCATGTTACGAACATGACCTCCTAGCATTCCCTTTATTTTATTGAATACCAACCTGTCCCACAGGGGTGATGGTTTCTTGCCTGAAACAATCACGTGAATCTATTATTATAAATGGCCAAAGGGTGAGAGTGGGATAGTATAAATGTGTCACCTCATTAAAAAGTTTAAACTGTTAAAGGTGAACACATTTATTCACTGAAAATAAGTCTTACAACAAGTTCTTTGTAAGAGACAGTTGACAACAGCAAATCCAGGCCACAAAGGAGCCTAGCATGCTAGATAAATGTAAATATAGCAACCAAACGATATTACCATTAAGTATTGCTTGCTTCTTAGCTTTGTAGGCGGCATTAAATAGTCTTTCCTTGAGACCACCGGACGATTTCACAGCATTCATAACTCTGTAACAAAGCATTCCGTTGGATTTTCGCATGAGTAGAAATCGCGGTATTTAAACACAGTGAACATGTTTACCCATCATATATCCGATTGTACAACCGGGGAACGCTGCAAAATATAGTTGGTTTTAGAACTGCCATGTCCTCCAATAATTTCAAATTGTCCTACAAATGGAAAACAATTATCAGTTATTAAAGTTCAATGACAACAATCTCTTCTAGTAATCATCCATGATAGCAATAAAATTTCTGATTCTACTAATCGAGCCTCTTTTCGTGCAAATACATATGGTGAGCTCTAACTATTGCAAAAAATATAAATAAATAAAATTATTTTCCGGCACAACAATGGAATTTTGATTATTGAATAAACAAGAAAGGCTAAAAGTTTCCTTCATGCATACAGAAATGAGTACCCCGTCCACCCCACCAAAAAAGAAATAAAAAAATATTTATTGATTTGGAAACGAAGAATCATACTTTTCAGCAAAAATGTTTTAGGAAACAAGAATTCGAGACGTACTGAACACATAACAATTAATAGCGAAGGAATTACGTGATACAATGTTTTACTGATATTATGTTTTATTTTGGGATAGAAAAAATCGCCCCAAGTTATATTTTAACAAAAGAGAACAAGAAAGTGTGTGAAGTTGAGTTTCATACTCCTTGATAAAATCCAGATGCTCCTCCAAAGTATACCACTGATATTTGGTTAGCCCGTTCATAGATGTGTGCCAGGGGAAGATATGATATATAACTGGCAAGAAGGGAGTGAAATTTTACTTTAACCTGGAATGTTGAGTGAAAAGTAGAATGTATCTGATTGAACTAATAACAAAACAAATAGGGTATTCAAACTTTATACTCACAGATCAGAGGGATATAATTTGATGCCCATACTTGCACCAGCAACATTGGCAATCAAATTTCCGTGGGTCAGCACAGCTCCCTTTCCATACATAATTACCGAAATAATTACACACTTAATCTACTTAAATTGGAAAATTAATAATCTGATAGCCTCTAAAAGAAAATACTTTTGGTGTTCCAGTTGTACCACTTGTGTAGCATACTGTAGCAACATCATCAGGTCTTGGTGGGCAGAAGGATTCGAGGCTGCTGAGGCCCTACAAGAAATTTTTACGACAACTCAATACAAAAAACGACAAAATAAATATTGCTTCATGAGCAGAAGAGAAATGCTTAGGAAACTGTGTGGTGTAAATTCATCAACGAATAACTTGAAAAGTAAAACGGATAGAGAATTAGAGATAACTCACTTGACTAAGTAATTTTGAGTATGATATAACCTCGACTCCTATTGCCGATGGAAGTGATGGAATTTGGCTATCAATCCCTCCAACCACCTAAAAAACAGTGAAGCAAATGAAGCACTTAAGGAGAATTTCACTCTTTTATCAAGAAAATGGAGAGTTAGCATCATAATGTGCGTCATGACCAAAAAGACGGGAAGGGATAAGTGTGCTCACAACAATGAGATGTACGGTAGGAATCTCAGATAAGAAGCTCAGCAGCTGCAACTCAAGTGCAAAAATAAGAAAATAGAACCCTCATTTAAAACCAAAAAAAAAAAAAGGAGAGAGAAAGAACATAAAGCTAGAGATTGTCCAATTATGCCATTGTGCTATTTTCTACTTATCTAGAAATGATTACCAATGAAAATTTTGTTCACTATCAAATCGCATCCATAACAGACTCTAAAATTCTTGACAACATTAAAAGATGGATTTAAAATCACATAAACATTGTATAATAACTTCCGAGCTTATGGAAAGTTGTATCTTTTGCATTATACCTTCCTAGATGACCAAGAGAAACAAAAAATAATTAGAATACTAAAACTCACAATGTTTAACGTTTGAGGCACACAAAATATAGCTTGTGCAGCGGCATGATTCACAATATATTTGACAGCGTCCGGACCTGTATAGTGAACCAAAAAATAATTCTACATTATGGTTTCTGACCATATGGAGAAAAATGACTTCAAAATTCTCTGATAACTGACCAAGAGTATCATATAAAGGAACTGAAATGAGTGAATAAGCAGAGCAGGCATGATCAACAATCATCCATTCGGGTCTGTTGATAAAATATAGTCCAACACAGGATCCCTGTAAACAGAACTATCAGATAAAAGGAATATCGGCAACTAATAGTAATTCAGTTTATATACGAATGAAAAATTCAGAGGCTTTTACGTTTAAAAAAGGCCTTTCAATACAAGAACTATATTTAATCCATAAAAAGAATATGCAACGAATAAAATATTTTTGCTTGAGTAGCTTGCCTTTGCTATCCCGTGTTTAACCAGACCAGAACCAAGAGCTGATCGTGCAGCACCTGCTTCCCCATAGGTCATCCACTGATATCTATAACATGACACCATATGGATAAAGCATATTTTAAAAAACAATTTAAAAAAATAGAGAAGGTATTTAGTTGAAATGGAAACTTACTCCCCTACGGTCCCATCTTCCCGAACTCGAGTACCTAAGTATTTATAGTCGCGGAATATTTCAACTGCATGCCTATGCTCAGGAAGCAGAAAAGGATGGTTTGATGAATGTTATTGAAAGAAAGAGTATCAACTTTAAAGGACAACTAAGGTGAATTTAACCAATTGTATTCAAGGTTACTTACACGAAATTATCATGCAAGGTAGCAATCTTAGGATGATCAACAAATCTGTTCACAAGCTTAAAAGGTTCACGTCGAGATCTGTAAAAGAACTGTATCTTGGTTAAGAAGCCAAAAAAAAGCAGATGGAAAAATTTATAAGTAGACAGTTTCAACCTGTAAACATTCCATTTCCCAGTCTGCAATTTCTCCGGAAGCACTACACTATACCCTTCCTCTGTCAATACCGGCATTAAATATTAATGTAGGGAAGAAAAACAGAGACTTCTCTTATGAACGGTTAATGATATTTAAACACGCATAACGAAGCAATAGGAATATACAATTTTTCACATGAGAAAATTTGCAATGCAATGAATATTCAATTTAAGACAAACGGAAGTATAAATTTGCAATTACATTATGTAGACAGAGACGGCCATGGAGAAGTAATCAATGCTTAAATGGGTGAGAAATTATATATGAATAACCCTTCTGACACCCACATCAAAATTACATAAATTGTTTCTCCCTTCCTCTCGTTGTCGAGATTAAAGATTAGATAGCTCAATCCTCAAGCAGTAGAAATTTAATAGTCATGACACAGTATGCACTTTTTTATCACGACAGCCAAACTTATGAAATACAAAACTCAACTGAACTAAACAGGGTCGGTATCCCAAACTTATTTAACGTCTGCTACATACTCTTCTTCCACTCAATCAAGGATCACCTTCAAAGTTAAACCCAAACAACCAGGACCATCAAATGGATATTAGACTTCAAATGATGTTAAACTTAATATTTTAGCCTCTATAGTTCAATAAAATTTTACATAAAGAGCATAGCAAATGTTCAACGGTCTTGAGTTACTTGCAGCTATGGCGTATCTAATACAAGGATCAAATAAGCATAAAAAAATGACATGATTGTTGGTGGGAATGCCTTGCAATAGCTTGAAGACTCGAACTGAACCCTAAAAATAAGTTTCAGTAGATTCCAGATCGGTGTTTGACGCTCTCCTTGTGAAAATATTTGTCCCTTCCAAATGAGTGTACAAGGATCCAAACTTGCTCTAGGATACAATGGAATGAAGAAATATGTTTATCGGCGTTTATGCACTAACCCAATACTAGCACACCAGCAAAGTAGAGGCTGAAAAGCCTGTTTGCCACAGCCGGACGTAGCTAAGCAGGCTGCAAGTTTTGGCCTCGGCTGGCCGGACATTTCCGACCTCCGCTCCCATGACCCATCCCTTTAGTTCCTTGTTCTTAACACGAACCAATGACTAAAGATATGTGCTACAATGTCAAAACGACATTATTAGGAAATATTCCCAACAATGATTCATGCTTCCTTGTGTACAATTTCTTTCACTTCCACAGTTGCATATTTTATATGAATCCTTAAACCTAATACTCAAATAATTATGGACAAGCAAAAACACAAAAATCACATTGAGCAACTTGGCCATTGAATATTTGTGGACCAACTATAATCATTCACAGTTCCCTCCTCTCCCCACTAGTCTTTTTGACTCTGCCACTGCTTGCATAGTCTCGACCTTGTGAAATAGATATTCAAGGCTTCAAGCCGCGATTAACAGTATGTGGAACTATTTGCTTGAATTCCTCAAACCTCGCTCCATAAACGTCTTATACAACAGAAAAATAATTTTTTTATAAATTTGAAGCCAGCTATGTAAATCATTTTTCCCCATTCTGTTCAGCGTCAATGTTTAATAATGTTCTAAAATTCTTGATGAAGCAGTATTACAAAAAACCAAGATCGTTTACAACCCAACAGCAAAAATTCACTACTCCAAGCACAACGTGAGGAAATTCTCACGAGCCATTATGTGTTAAAGAACAATAACCATTACCACTTTGCTGCATGGAATTAGATGCAATAGCTTGAGAATTGTCACGTGAGATGCACCATTTCACTCTACTTGGAGGCTTGAATAATCCTCATCGTGATATCATAAAAGAGGACACTGTAAACAATTTTCTCCCATCTACTTAAAATTTATTACACATCCAGACGTCCAATCAATTTATCTTCGCTTGTACATACTGCACATCCAATCCATCCTGACTCACCTCCCACCCAAAACAAATATTGTTGTCTAAATTAATAACTTGTACAATCAAAAGAAAGAAAAAGTAGAAACAAAGATGAAGTGAAATATGGTGTAGCAGATCTCCTTATGATATAGTTCACCTACAGAGGTACCACAGGATTATCGGATGTTAGTCTCCCCAGATACAATGCTTTTTCCAAAGTCAGCACTGCATTATACCAACCTTGTCGATCGATCCAAAGTATTAACAATATTCCTCTCGAACGGAATAGATATGAACTAAAATGCTCGAATGGAATTTTTATTTCTTGAAAATAATTCGAACGGATTTCATTTCAACAAAATAAAAACACTAGCTTTTTCAAAGAGATGAGAGAATTAGAAGTCAATTTTAACTTGAATTGATTTGGTGTGGTAAATATGGAAAATAGAAGTCTCTATTTTTAGATTTTCAAGTGGCTTTTCGAAATTATTACATTTTTTGACATAAATTAATGTTGATCGTGAAATCACATATTTTCATATTTAGTAGTACCCTATCAAAAGGTCGTGACTTTTCATTATATACCTTTTTAATAGTCGCAATCAATCTGTGCCTTTTTTATATGCGCCCTTTACATTTTAAAGGTCGCGACTATCATCGCACCAATTGGAGACTTTTCCAATTCACAACTATAAAAATTAATCATTAATTCCAACAAATTTCATTTCATCTTGCTTAATGAGATAAAGAGTCAAAATGAAATTTGGACTTCCCCTTTTATTCCTCATTTTACTTTTATTTGGGTTATTTACTTATTTAAAGTCACAACAACACTCATGTGAATCACCAGATAAACAGCAAAACAAAAAAAATGTGACCTTTATACACGCATAACCTCCAAAAAACACACACGAGAGAAAAAGGATACCGGAAAAGAACTCGCCGTCGGTGGGGTGGCGGCGGAGAAGCGGTGGTCGATCCCCGGCTGTGGAAATAAGATGATTCCGTACTATTTGAAGGCGTCTTTCGGCTCTAGAATTCATGTTTTTAGTTCAAATGGTGGAGTAATCACAATGTTTTATCGTACTTTCAGAACTTCCCAGGCTTAAAATTGTCTGAATAAGTCAAGAAACGTGTGCAGACATCTACATTTTTCCGTAAACTGAGTAACTGACACACATAAATACATACACGACAAAGAAATCGATGGGTTCGAAGTTCCATGCCGGCGTGAACACTTACACGTACATTGTATGCGTTCTGTAGGAAAAATTATATTATTAGTCCTCAACTTATTGCTCGACTAGCAAATTAGTCTACGATCTTTAAAATGAAGAAAGTTATTTTACTCTCCATCGATACCCAATCTATTTTCGAGTCGTACATGTGTCTCTATTTTTTAATAAAAAGCAAGTTTGTTCTGAATATATAACTATAGTCTCCATTTGGTTCAACTTAAAAAATATATTAAAATCTAAGTTACAGTTAACAATTAATTTTACCCACATATTTTATTAAATTCGCAATTTTTCAACCACTTATTTCATGAATTTTTATCAAAATCTACTAAAACTTTAATTTTTATCTCAACCAAACAAGGGCACGATTTCATCTCTATTGAGTCTGAGGACTATCATTATTAAAGGCTTATTTGTCAAATATTTTATTTTAAATTATTTTCGACCACACATTATATGGAGCCCCACAACTTTTTATCAAATTTTAATCACATTTTCAAAAAAAAAAAAAAAAAAGGAATATCGTCTTTCTCTTGAAAAATTATGTGCCAAACAAGGTTTGAGACAATTGACTAAGGATATCAATGCTATTAATGTTACATATGATAGGCTTCATTACTTATACACGCTCAGTGAAGTTTGGTGTAAAGTGCCGGTGAAGGTTGCTTAGCACAAGCATAGAGCTTAAATTTTTATTTTAAGTAAATTTAATATAAATAAATAAATAAATATTTTTTTATAGTCCAAGCTTGAAAGTTAAAATAAGCAGAAAAGGTTGAATTATTCTAAAAGTAAAATGAAAAAAAAGTGAGTTATATTAATATGTGAGCAATTTTATGGTAGCATTTTTTGCTCTGCGTTCGCATATGGGCCTACCAACTTGAGCATGTCTCACATGCTCCCTTACGGGACAATTGAACTTGGGTCAATAACCTGATATGACTTTAATTTTAGGGAAAATTGCAATAACGGTTCTTAACTTTTTCAATTTTTGTAGACTTTATCTTAGTCTTCAATTTGTGCCAACGAATGTCCATAACCTTTCATAAATATGCAGTTGGAGTCCAAACGGATAGAAACCATCCATTGACAGTTCGTTGACTAAAAAAATTGATTTTGACTAAATTTGGTAAGGGCAAAATGATAACGTAGTTAATTCCATATTATAAACAAAATCAGAAAAAAACATAAAAAAAAAATCATAAACACCTTATCTTCCACCCCACCCCAATCAAAACTGCCCCTCTTCTTCTTCTCCGACTAGCCCTACCAAAAAATGCCGCCACCACCGCCACCTTCGACCCACATTACCACCACTGTCACCACAACTCCCCTCACCATCACCCACTACCAATTTCGACACCCTCCACCGCCACCTTTCAGCCCACTCCACATTTGTCATTGTAGATTTGAAAATAAGCCAAGAAAACTTACTCATGGTCGAATGACAGCCACCACCGCCGCCCCCACACGATGTTGCACCTAAATTGATACCATCACCACCATCTCAAACCCCAACAGCCTCTGCAACGAAAACTGGTAGCCAAGAGTGAAATGGTTGTCAAATTCTCTACAATTTCTGTTACCCCTCGATTATGAGGTTTAAAGAAGCAAGGCCACGTAGCACGCCACGTAGGGAGGACAGTCAACGAAAAGTCAAAAGGAGGCTCAACAGGTCAAAGATCCCAGTAAGGCAATAGGTCGAGGTTACGTACCACGCACATGATATGAAGGGTCCCACATTGCCGACATGGCATTGACTTAGAGGGTCCTCTAAAAGACAGCATGGGTTTCAGCCTAAAGGAGTCTCGGATTGGAGGTCCTCGTGTGAAAAACCTCGACTGAAGGGCCTCATCCACTTACATAGTACCTCGACTGAGAGCCTCATGAGCCTCGATTTTGGGCTTGGGCTTGGAAAAGGCTCATATGGCCCATTTACATATCCTATATATATGTGATTCGTTTCATAATTAAGATACGTTCTCAAAACCTAACCAAATCCCCTCTTTCCTGTCTCTTGCACTCTCTTTATATCTATTTTGCGACCGTTGATTTGACCGTCGTAGTGCAAACGGTCGCTTGACCTTTTTCTTGGTTGGCGGACTTTGCCTCCTAACGGGGTGCTCC
>CAIGRT010116124.1:0-10346 GCA_903798405.1 Fraxinus platypoda | reverse complement strand
CTTGGATATCAACAACAACAACAACAACATCAAAGTAGATACACACATCAATAAGGAGAAAATCTCACTAAACAAGTGTGCAAAACCCAGAGAAATAGAGAGGAATCTGAACGATCAGCTCCAGTCAAAATGTAGCCCTCTTCGCCAGGAACAATATACTGAAATATCAGTTAAATCGGACCACAAATGGACCTCTAATCGTTGGCAAGAAGAAACTGGAACCTTAGCTTCTCTCTCTCTCTCGTGCTCTCTGTCTGTTGTATGTGTGTTGTGTATGTTAATGGTATGGTCCCTTCCTTGCTATTATATTGATCTTTGGGCCTATGACAAAAGAAGCCCACTTACCATTATAATGGGCTCTCACTAGGAGGGAAGCCCAACAGATTATGTGTTTGAAAACTACATATGTGACTTCTTGATTCAAGGTTTTAAATTTTTGATGACTTGAAGATTAGAATCAAAGTTTTGTGGAATACCAAGCCCCTGTTTGGTACAGATTAGAATCCAGATTGTCAAAGTCAATAATTAATTATAATTATATATTTCATGATCCCACAACTTTTCAACCACATATTTCATCAACTTTTATCAAAACCTACTAAAAATCTAATTTTAATCCATACCAAATAGGGGCTAAATTAAATTGACTTGTATTTAACTCTGCTTTTGTGATCCTTCATTATGCCTTTCCTTCATCTGTAGGTTTTAGGGCTGTTTCTAGTAGTATCAATTCAAATTTCAATCACAAGAAAAACACACATAATTTTTTGCCATAAAAGACCGGATATTCACGTGCTCTAGACACTACTCACCGTTGAGCCATCCGCTAAAGGGATATATGCTCAAATCACTAGGCATATGCAAAAGTTGCAACATTCTATGTGTATAGACCACACAAAGAGATCAAAGAACACCCACAAATGTGAACCCTCAAGTTACTGTTCATCAGCCTCTGCACAAACCTATCTTCCTCTATGTTATAATATATCAGAAAAATAATCAATTAATTCCCAATAAATGAAAAATCAAACGAAGAAGAAGATCTAGAGAGAGGAAGGTATATCAATCTGTTTGTCTAGAGAGAGAGAGAACGTGAGATGTGAAAAGAAGCAACCTCAATTTGGTATGCAGGAATCCAAGCTGAAAGTTACGCAGTTTGACCCTAACAATACCTAGATGGGGGTGAATAGGTATATTATGCGGAATTAAAATATTTTACGAATTAAATAGCAACAAGTCACTTTTTAATTCTTTTCTAGATGATTAAACATGCAGGTCATTTTAGTCCTAAGTTTGAATACTGCAGTTTATAAGATCAATCAATAAACAATAACGAAAGCAGTAAATCAACACCAGGATATCACGGAGAAATCCAACTGGGAAAAATTCTGGGCACTTTGTCAGGCAATCCACTATAAACGATTCAAACAACTTACAGACTAGACGACCTGTACTATATGAACAGCTCTTACTAGATCCCGTGCTCCCCTACACCAATCCTTAGCTGCTGTCGCCAAAACTCTCCTTGGAATCTGCTACCCTGCAACACTCCTAACCTTGTAGAATCATCTATCTCCCGTGGATCAACGAAAAACACATTTTCTTCATAGACTGGAACTCCAGTTAACTTCCTTCGATCTTCAGAACTCTGACCAGATGTAGAGGAAAGGCAGTTCGGTATTGAAATTATAAGAACGATGTTTTTTCTCACCAAAACAATCAAAATAGACAAAGGTTGAAAGATAAAATAGAATGAATCTCTCACAGATGAAGCTCTCTCAATGTTCAACCTTCAAACTTTTCGTACAGATGTGTTTTGGTATATATAGGTAGGTTAGGAAACGAATGGACCGGGTAAAAAGCTTTTAAATCGCGAAATAAAAATTTTTCGGATAATCATGTCGCTCGAGCGAGGGCTCAGCTACGGTCAAGCGACAGCATGTCACTCGAGCGAAGGAGGGACGACGGTCCAGGGACGATGTTTCTGTTTTTGTAGTTCGAGTCAAACATTGGCGACAGTCTAGCGAAAATTCGTGTCGTTTTCCTCCTTTTGCCATTCTCGAACCCTAGATAAGATAAAATAGAATGAATCTCTCACGGATGAAGCTCTCACAATGTACAACCTTCTCACTTTTCGTACAGGTGTGTTTTGGTATATATAGGTAGGTTAAGAAACGAATGGCCAAGGAAAAAGCCTTTAAATCGCGAAATAAAAATTTCTCGAACAAACCTTCGCTCGAGCGAGAGCTCAGCGACAGTCGAGCGACAGGCTGTCGCTCGAGCCAAGGCAGGGCGATAGTCAAGCGATGAAGGTTTTGTTTTTTACACTCAAGCCAATCTATAGCTGCAGTCTAGCGAAAATCCGTGCCTTATTTTCCTTCTTTTGCCATTTTTGAACCCTAAACCTAATAACCTTATTTTCAACTATTTGCACATTACTCCTTGACTTTTTACAACATTTACAATTAAATCTTTTTTGTTTACAGAATCGCCAATAACACAATTAAGACCTAACACAAGCGGTTCCTTAATCCAATGGCCACTACCTCTCCACATGTCACTATCTTAAGTAAAGTTGCTATTTCACAAAGTTACATCTTTGATAAACACGTTTTCTCTTTTAAGTTGCACAAATGAAGTAGCAATTTCCACATTCTCCACCTAGCTACAAAATTTGACTACACCAATATTGATTTTGAACAATACCATCAACTTTGATTTCATGTGCTCCACTAATGTACCTGCAAAATGAAAACAAGGAAAAATTAAACAGAGTTTATATTTAAAAGTTAGACAATCTCCAAACTTGTTAACAGGAAGTAACAGGAAGAACTTTTGTTTCCATGTCTATGGGGATATATTGAGTAGGAATCTTCTCTAGTTTAATCAGGCCCTTTCCGACTAAGTCTCTGATAAAATTAAATTTTACATCTATGTGCTTAGATCTATCATTAAGCATAGGATTCTTGCTTAGATGAATTGAACTCTGATTTTCTGTGAAGATCATAATATGATTAATATCCTTATACATGACACCAAATTCATTTAACAAACCCCCTTAGTCATGGACCCTCTTTAGCTGCATTACATGCAGCAATATGCTCTGCCTCAGTAGAGGACAGAGCAACTATCTATTGGAGCTGTGACTTCCAGCTTTCACAACTTATACAAGGTAAACGTGTAAGCCGAAGGTGATCTCCTTTTATCCACCTCACATGCGAAGTCTGAATCTTTATATCCCTCTAAATTACCCCTCTTTACACTGAATAAACTTTAAGCCCAAATATTGAGTTCCATTTAAGTATTTATGTAACCACTTCATAACATCTCAAAATATCTGCATTTGCATAAGGAATTTTAGCTGCATCATCAAACTCATCTTGTGATTTAAGTGATTGTTCATTTGATAGTTTATAATGGCTTCCTAATGGTACAAAAACATGTTTTGCATCAATCATAGAGAATTTCTTAAGCCTTTGTTTGATCCCATTATTTTCAAAATACTTTTTTCTCACTCTCATTTTCAATCACACATTCTTCAATAAAATAATATTACACGCAAACTCAAAACTTTTTCTTATTTTTTAACGATACGTTCTCCATCAAAATACTATTCTGAAATGCACTATTTCCAAAAGAACGGGGCTCAAACATGAGCTAAGTATTTTTATGACATAATTCTTTTGATTTAAAAATAGAATATTATTAACTTTATCTCTACTTACCTGTACCCAAAATCCTCTTTGCCTGCCTGGAATCTTTCATTTCAAATTTTGATTTGAGTTTTTACTTTATAATCTGTAATTCTCTTTTATCATGACATGCTAGAAGCATATCATCCACATAAAGTAAGAGATAGACATAATTTTCACCTCCAGACCTTTTATGAAACAAGCAAGCATCAAGATTACTCTTCTTAAAACCAATGCCCTGAATATAATAGTCAAACCTCTTATACTATTGTCTCGGGGCTTGTTTTAGACAATACCTCTCAATTTCAAACTCAATTGACTTTAACTTCACTCCTTTAATAGATTCAGAATAAGATTTGTACAAACAAGGTATCAATTCTTCATTAAAGATGACACTCCTTTTAATTATGACTTTTAACCCCCTCTCATCTTTCACACGTAGCCTATAACCCCTTGGTACCTTCAGCATATCCTAGAAATACACGCTTAATAAATCTAGGTTCAAGCTTTCCTATGTTTTGGTGTGCATCTGGAGCACACCCAAACACTTTAAGAATAGAGTAGTCAACTGGTTTCCCACTCCACATATGTTCACGTGTTTTAAAACCTATGGTTTTGGATGGACTCCTTTTTATTGAAAAAGTATCTTTTTTAACGGCTTCTCCCCAAAAAAGTTTGGGAAGACCTGAACTTAGCAACATGCATCTGACCTTATTCAATAAGGTTCTGTTCATCCTTTCTGCTGTTCCATTTTGCTGAGGGGTGTAATTCACTGTTCTATACTTCTATATAAGCACACATTGCTGCTTAGTTGATTGTTATAGCAGGCAACTTTTTCTTGATTCAAGATTAATGTATATTGGAATAACAGTACATGAATTTTGATCCCATAATTTGCAGAGCAATCGTGCATTTAGATTTATATTCTTTCATTTTTGTCCTTTTGAATGTTCCAGAAGTTCTTATGTGGAGGAAGATTGATCTTTGGTCCCGAAGCAGCATCTTTGTTCTTATCCACATTCCTAATAGCAGGCCCAGCAATTGCCTTTTGTATAAAAATCTTGTATATCATCAAACTCAGGATCAAAGAAAATGAAAATGCCACTCCTTGGTATTCTCTATTTTTCGTGGGAATAGCACTAACTGTTTTGGTAAGTAAATTTTCACAGAAGTTGTTTTTCCATATTTTCTTAAGCAATCGTTTACACATCCAAACTTCAAGTAGTGGGTATTTATATTCCTTTCAACCGATAAATATGAGTTCCTACATGTGGGAAATTATGATTGATGGAAAAATTTAGAAAAGACGAGTCAAATAGATAAATATGATGATGATTGAGTCCTATGCAGCTGCTATTTGATATCTTTTCTGACATGGATTTATCAAACATCATTTTCTATAATACTCTTGATATGTGTAATTAAGTTCTACAGTGTATTCAACTCAGGCAGTCAATTCATTTAACTGCTTTGTAGTTGTTATTCATAGGGATGTGTTTTCTTTTCTTATACCTTTTTAACTTATGGGAGCATAGTGGGAGAAATAAATTATTATATTGTTATTATTCTTTAAATCCTGCAGTTATTTTTTATAAGTTAATATTTGCTACAACTTTGGTTGATAGCCAGCTACTATCAATGTGATTTGTTGCAGGACATGTTCTTTCTCTTCCTTACATCCAGTAGAGATCCCGGAATCATCCCTAGGAATACAATACCTCCTGAAGCTGATGAAACATTTGATCTAAACACCCCTTCAATGGAGTGGGTTAATGGTAGAACCCCTCATTTGAAACTTCCCCGAACAAAAGATGTGCTGGTGAATGGTCACACAGTTAAAGTGAAATTCTGTGACACATGTTTGCTTTATCGTCCTCCTCGTACTTCTCATTGTTCCATCTGCAACAACTGTGTCCAGAGATTTGATCACCACTGTCCATGGGTCGGTCAATGCATTGGTTTAGTAAGTATTCTAACATGCACTGAGCAATGTAGACATTCAGCTTTGTTTGAAGATAAACAGTCAATCCTTTCGTGGCCATTTTTTCTTTTAAATATACATTATGTAATTTTTTGTGTTCAAAAATCAATATCATTGGAAATTTAACTTGTTGAAGATCATATTTTAGAGTTATTTTAAGTAGTGGACATTTTTGTTCTCGTTTTGATTCCCAGTTCTTGAAGTGTACTGCATTTTCCTTTAATTAACAAGGGCCCGTTTTGTGGTATGATTGCAGCGTAATTATCGGTTCTTCTACATGTTTATATCAACGTCGACGATCTTATGCTTATATGTCTTTGTGGTTTCTTGGATTGACATTGTTCAACGAAAAAGAAGCATGTGGCATACCATTTCAACTGATATTTTATCAGATGTTCTCATTGTGTACTGCTTCATTGCGTTTTGGTTTGTTGGAGGACTTACTGTTTTCCACTTCTATCTGATTAGCACAAACCAGGTAATCGTCCTTTCAAAATGTATATGAACAAGCTATTTGAAAGTTCCTATATCTAGCCTCAAATGATGCCAATAATTCTCGACATTCTGGCAATTGATACTCAATTTATGCATTGTATAAACATTTAATTCTAGTTCTTGTGCAGACTACATATGAGAACTTCAGGTACCGATATGATATGAAGGAGAATCCGTATAACGAAGGATTGATCAATAACATCAAAGAAGTCTTTTTCTCTAAAATCCCACATTCATTGAATGATTTCCGAGCCTATATTCGAGAAGATGATATGGAACTCGCTCATCATAATGCCATTGGAAGTATCAGTAGTTCAATGGAAAAAATCGATATTGAAGTGGGAGTCAATTTTGGTGAGGAGAATGGCCTTTCAATCCCAGAGATTTTACGTAATCTTGAATGTGATGAAATTGAGGATAGTATGAAACAGAGGGATAGGAGCGGAAGAACTGATTCTGACTTGTTGCTTCCCATTGAACAAGAAGTGGAAGACTCAGCGATTAGCTCCTCGATCAAAGTTGAGGACAATGCAGCGGAGAAACTTGATGGTGTAACAGGAAAGACATAAAAACGAGGTATTATTCTTTTTCTCCTCTCTACTATATGACTTCTGCAGTTTTTCTATTTCAGCATATGTGTTTTTCAACGTATTGTCATCACCATTGAAAGCAAAAACAAAACATGAAAAGTTTTTCCTCCCAGATTTAGTGACAACTAAAGCTTGCATGCTATTCCATCATTAAGAGCAAGTTAGCATCAACTTCGATTTTTTTCAAAAGTATCTGAAACTTTATTTTGCACCTGATGTTTCATCAAACGAGCAATTTGTCTGTTGAAAGAAAAGGCAGTAGGAGAAATGTAGATGAGACATGGATTTAGCATAATTTGTCTTGCCAGTTTATAGCCATTTTTTCATATCGTTTCTCATTACTTGTCTTGCGTGTTTGGGTTTCCACGTAGATACCGGTGTTAGCGCTTTTCGTCGATATGATTGAATTATAGCCCCTTTCGACATTGTTCTTTACTAGATCTAACTTACAATATGAATTTTTAGGACCTCCCGAGACAGGTACTTAATGACTCCCTTAAAATTTTCATCAGCAAAATAATCTAAGCCATTTAGTTTGGCATTGTAGTTAGCTGTTACAATCACATTAAGCAGAACTTATCCTTAAAACCGATTTGTAATAAGGGCCAAAGTGATTATTAGTCTACAAGTTGAGTCTTAATTTGGCATTTTGAGACACAATTAGAATCATTACATTTCACTCATTTAGCCCCTGTTTGAGCCACATTAAAATTTTCATTCTTATTCTTCTATTCATTTTCAATCACACATTCTTCAATAAAATAATATTTTTCATCACATTAATAACTTTTCTTTCTTTTTCAACTACACATTCTTCATTAATTATTATAATTTTCATTTTCATTCTTCTACTCATTTTCAATCACATATTTTTCAATAAAATAATATTTTTCATCACATCAATAACTTTTCCTTTTTTTTCAACCACATATTTATTCACCATCACATCAACAAAAAAAAATGCGTTCTTTCCATTTTAATGTGCATCAAACAGGGGCTTAAGATTTGACATACACCTAAGAAGTAGCCCTCCTAGATCGCCCGTTAGGTATATATGTCGATACCAATTATTACCACCACCAAATTAAGGTGTTTGGTGGGGATTAAAAATTAAATTTTTAGTAGATTGTGATATAAGTTTTTAAAATGTGTGGTTGAAAAGCTGTGGGACCCATGAAAGATGTGATTAATATTGATTATTTGACTTTAACTTAGATTAAAATCTAATTTAATCCGAAACAAAAGGGCCTAAGTATAATTCATCGGCCTGTAACAAAAGGGCGTCCAAATCGTTATTAGTTCACAAATATGACCCATCTTAAGATTTCAAGCACTCTGTATAAAATCCATAAGAGTGCTTTTAAAAATATAGGTTTATTTATTTATTTTTTAAAGCCAAGACAAACACGCTCTTAGTTGTTGAAGCCATTTATGGTTATTGATTACAATTTATTTTCATAAATTGAAGTCAGATTTTATTTTTATTTTGACAGGTTGAGTATGAGGAAAATCCTTGTCCCATGAATATTTGCATGCTTGTGCTGAAGTTATTTTACTTCAATGATGGCAGTGTTTGGTTCTGGCTTCCATCGACTTTAAGATACAAGGTTCCAGCACGTATTTCCAGAGCATTCATTACGCTCTACTCGACACTACTATGAAAAAGATTTTAATTTCTCATTATTTCTTTTCAAGTATTGTTCAACAATTTATAATCCACCTTACAATACATGTCACCAGAGTTACGGCAGGGTGATATCGTTAAAAATGACTCACGATCTTGCAACAAACAGAGAGAGGATCCTTGTAATGACATTTTAGTAAGGTGGATTGGATGAGATCGAACAGTATTAAGAAATAACATAAAATTAAAGTGTGTTTACTATACTGTTCAATCTTGTCTAATATAACGTACCAAACACGTCCTAGGAGTGAAAATATGTAGTGATTTCTTTTATCTTTATGTTTTAAGTGGCGTTGAATTTTTTCGTTCTCTTCAGAAAATTGAAGAGAATGTTAGGAATCTATATTATTTTTTTGAGAATTAGTGTGTGAGATCATAATTTAGATTGGAATTTGTTTTTTTTTTTTCCCCTTTGTTTGAAGCTTAAAATAAAGATAAATGAAATTCAAATAGTGAAAATACGAGAAAATTTGTACAATTTGTTTGTCTATGAACTACAACTAACCTATTAAGGAAATAATATAAGCGAAATTACAAAGTCACGTAAGTAAAAGCAAAAAGAAAGAAAAAAAATTGAAAAAATGTTATTGAGATATTGTAGAAATCAATTCGAATTTCAAAAATTGCGATCACAAAGATATAATAATTAAGTATTGATGTTTGAAATCGAATCTTGAAAGTGTTGAGGATGACGACCACACGTATAAAAATAACCGCGACAAATATAAATAATGTTAAGAAAAATTAATTGTTCTTAAGCACGGTCTTCTAGCTTCATAATACCGTCTTTCAAAACTTCTATCACATAGGTCTTCAAAGTGTGAGGTTTTAAGTCGAAAGGACAATGAACTATTGATGAAATGTAGGTGGATTTATGGTTGCTCATAAAATGGTATAGGTGAATGAAAACGAAAACAAGAAGTATAGTTACTCTTGAAATGACACATCAATTAATTGATGAATAAGTTCATGGTGTCTCTTAGGAATTAAATGATCATATTTACCAATTAATTGATGTGTCATGTTAATGTTGCTTAGCATAATCTTGTTAGATCATTTCTCCCGTTATCATTGATCGTAGGGAAGTTTTCTCTGATACTCACAAAAAAAGACTGTCTATGCTTGTAGATCAATATAACAGCCTTCACCTAAAACAAAACTTTCCATATTGCTCTTACCTCTAATCCCTCCTCTAACGTCATCACTATCCAGTGAAGGCTTTCTGGCTCCTATTGTCGAATCTTACCGTGGGAAAGAGAGAGACTAATACTAGTACAGTTGTACTACATGTACATATAAATTTACATATACATGATGTGATGAGATATGATTGAATAACAATTTTTTCAACCAAATAAAAAAAATGACATTGCTACATGTACCCTTTGATTTACACTTTGGTTTATCCGACCCCACCTCCTCCCTCATATGGAGGTCGGGTCCCACATCCAATAAATGTGTGGGACCCGACCTCCATGTGAGGGAGGAGGTGGGATCGGGTAAACCAAAATGTAAATCAAAGGGTACAAATAGCTTAATTCTAAAAAAAAAACATTCTCACTTTATTTTTGACACCTCGTCCATATGTAAATTATTATATAACTGTTTATGTATAAGTAGTATTATTCGTACTACTAGTATATACATCTATAAGAAAATAAGATTTTCAGCCTGTTTGGTCTACATTTTTTTCCCATATCTATAAAAAATATACCCGTTAGCTACAGTATCTCCTGACAAAAACAGGTAATAACCCTACTTTTAGCAATTTCTACAGGCGTTAATTGCCATTTCTACCCCCACCCTCTCCCTCTTGCTCTTCTTCACCGACAGTGGAGAGAAAGGGAAGATTCCAAGCTGCTCCCTTGCAAATCCCAAGGCTTCAAGTCCGGTGCAAGCATCTC
>CAIGRT010116106.1:0-13223 GCA_903798405.1 Fraxinus platypoda | reverse complement strand
TCAATTCTCTAAAATTCATTTTCTTTTCACCCAAATTTCACTCTTACAATCAAACGGTCTCTTGATATCATTATTGATGGAAAATATTATGAAGTTATTGAGAATAGAGTATTTTTGACAAATTCATTGGTAAAGTGAGGTGCAGTGGTCTTTTTAATTTTCAAGGTAATAAATGTTGTGTGCCAAACCGCTGTCATCACTGTTCATTAAGAGGCATTCTGTGGATTTTACAAAAAGACGATATGGATTTTTTTTTCTTGCCATTGACCGACTTACTTCTTCTCTTCTCCCATTTCGTAGTCTCATAAATAAAAGGAAAAGAAATTGAGAAACCCATGTCTTCGTTCTTCACTCCCTCACGACTGATAATGAGGAAAATGACTTCATTTGCATTAGGATTATATTCGACTAGCTTAGGAACTTCAGGCTGACGTTAGAGAATGAAGCTGAGCCCGTTTTGGTAACTTGCCAACTCATATTTCAAAAGATTCCTTTAGTATTTAGGTGTCTCCAACTTGAGTAATATTATTCATTCTCAGTGGGGTTACAAGTTTAGGTGGCTCTAAATGATATGTTAAATGATCATTTAATGTCACATTAACACCACCTAGACTATCTAGACTGTGTTTGTAACCCCAGTGAGGATGAATAGTATTACTCCTCCAACTTAAATATTAATAAGTCTCAACTAAATCTAAATGTCCTCAATATCTTGTGAATTTATAAAGGCGATTTTGTCAGTGGTACATCACCATTTACATAGAGGTGTACACCCTCCTCACATGGAGGTGTGATTCACTTGAATAAATTTTTTTTATTCAAGCGGGTCTCATTCCCATGTGAGTGGGGGTGTACACCTTTATGTACATTTTTTGATGTACAAGTAGAATTATTCTTATAAAGATTTCATTAATTGAAAGGATTTTAAATGATGTTTGCAAATTAAACTAATTTTTAATTTATTGATATTTATTTGCTTGATTTTGTATATTGTAATTTTGTTCAATTTCGCAGAACTAATTTAACTTGTTTATATTTATTTGCTTAATTTGTAGATTGATGAAATTAATTCTTATAAGTGACGACGTGATGAATAATCTGTAATAAACAATATTGTTGTGAATTTTATTTTATTTTATTTTATTATTATAAAGTTATAATTTTTCTTTTTCTTTGGAGATCCATTAAAAAGTTACATCATTTTATTGTAATGGTAAGAAATTCATTAAAAATTCTGTTAAATCCATCAAAAGTCTGTTGAACAAATAATTTTTATGTAATTGTAAAAAAAAATTAACTTATTCGAACATCTTTGGAAATTAAAATTTTGAACTTTTAAAGTTTAGTGACAGACTAGTAGATGGTGTACGATTTGACGGTGTTTTGGCTGCTATTGAGTCAGCTAGCCAAACGGTGGTTAACGGCATCGTCGAGTGCTTGTGTTTTGGCAGAGGGATGATGGGTGGGGGCTGTACAACTTGTGCGGTTTTCTTCATGATTTTCTCGTGTTAATGTTTGAATATTGCCCTTGTCGATTCAGTTTATTAACATTCGTGTCTTTTTTTTTTTTATTATTTACTGCATATATGAACTGAGTTCAAATACAACTGCGTGGGACCCAACTGTCACACTCAAATTAATTTGCCAATTATGTTTCTTGTTTTATGCTTGTAGTTCAATGGACTTCACGCGTATATATATGACTAGTTTTTGTCCCGTGCAATGTACGTATTGTGTTATTTTTAAGGTAATATTAACGTCTTGAATGCTAAAATTAGATGAGAGATTGTATTACAAAATTTCCATGCACACATTTGTATAAAAGAAATAACATTTCATAGAGATATAAGGATCAATCCAAAATTTGAACAAATAGGGAGCGGAGCAATAGATACTATATGGAAAATGTCTCCAAAAGGAAAGTCCAAATTTACAAGAGGGAAACAATGCATCTTACAACGAGGAGTCTTAACAATTTATATTTGTAAATGAGACTTTCGCAGGGTTTCTTGTTTTCATTGGGTTTCTTGTTTGCTAAACTGACATAGAAATAAAGCAAACGCTCCCTTCAATTGAACTAAAAACACAAAAGCAAATTGCAATAATTAAAAAGATTTACCTTCAAAGTTAACTGCAGTACTTTCACAACAGTATTTAAGTTTGAAATTTTCTTCTCATATATAAGAATGAGAGGGTCGTCCNTAACTGCAGTACTTTCACAACAGTATTTAAGTTTGAAATTTTCTTCTCATATATAAGAATGAGAGGGTCGTCCGATTCCTACAGTTGTTAGAGAGCTTTTTTTTTTATAACCATGGATGTTCGAACCAGCTTGCGCGCACCTCGACTAATCCCACAGGGCCCTGAGGTCAGTAACAAGTAACAATAGAAGAGAGACTAACACATTTCAAGTTCTTGTAATTTGTGAAGAAGTGCATGCAAATATACCCCCTGTCCAACTTCATTCCCTCAACTACTTCCAATTCATCGGATATATTACGTGCTTTTAAGTGCTTACAAGCTGTGGATATATTACGAAATGGTGTTTGTGGGTATTACGGAATGTCAAGAGGAATAGAACATATACATTGAATTTAACAGCAAATGTTAGCTTCTAAGACCAACAGCATAGTGAATTAGACATTAGTAAATTTCATCGTTTACGTCTTTGTATGGAAAGAATACTATCAAAATCTACAAATAGCTAATTAAATATGTCATAGGAGGTTATATTATTACACATGGAAATAGTCAAGACTCCATCAAATGCCAAGATTAAGATGTCAAGAAATTGATTTGCATTGATGCACTCAATTATTTTACCTTAAGGCTATGTTTGATATCCTTAAGGCTATTATTACACATGGAAATAGTCAAGACTCCATCAAATGCAAAGAAATAGCCAAGACTCCATCAAATGCCAAGATTAAGACGTCAAGAAATTGATTTGCATTGATGCACTCAATTATTTTACCTTAAGGCTATGTTTGATATCCTTAAGGCTATTATTACACATGGAAATAGTCAAGACTCCATCAAATGCCAAGATTAAGACATCAAGAAATTGATTTGCATTGATGCACTCAATTATTTTACCTTATGTTTGATATCCTTCTTTTTCCATGGAAAATGGAAAACACCAAAATGGTTGTTTGATGGAGTAAATTTTCCATGGAATTTCCCTTGAATTGTGGAAAAGCTTTTCCCACCTTTCTAGGTTTTTTTTTTTTTTTCTTCATTTTTTTTTGACAATGAAAACAAATTTTATCTCCAATTGTAACAAATTATATCTCTTTAATGGACAAATTACATGAAAAACAAAGCCAAACGAACACCAAAATATCCAAATTTTCAAAATTTTTCAGGTTGAAAATAATACCAATCAAACACAACTAATTAACAATTCCCTGGAGAATAAGTTCTAGGCAAATCAATGCCCTGGAATTCATTTTCTTTCCACCCAAATTTCACTCTTACAATCAAATGAACCCTAATATGATTTAGAGCTGAACATTCAATACAGGTTTCAATCTCACGAAATTGTTGCATTATAAAGACGTGGGACTAAATTAGTGCTTTAATTTCTGATTTTAAAATTTACCTAGGGAAAGGGCTTTTTTTTTACGACTTTTGGGCCGTACTTTCTCTATCTGTAGCCATCTTCTAGATGATGTACTTCGCTCTTTGTCATGAAAGCAAATATTGACTCTCTACAAACTACCTCACAGTAAAACACAGTCTCATCTAGGATTCTTGCTTTCTATTGGAAAAAGTAACAAAATTCACTCTCTACAAACTACCTCACAGTAAAACACAATCCCATCTAGGATTCTTGCTTTCTATTGGAAAAACAAACAAAAAGGCTATTTCTCTAATTTTAAAGTAAAGTTGTAACATCAGTTTTCACAAAATATTTGATACTAAAATTAACTTTGAATTCAAGATTATCAAAATCATGAATAACCAAATGCAATATTACGACCAAAGAAATAAAGAGAAGTCATCCTTTTTTCTAATAATTTCACAAATCCCCTAATCGGAGGTTGCCTAAATTGATAAAAAAATATCAAGCATTTACATAAAACAAACACAAACATACAACATAAATCAAAACCCTAGTACAAAACAGATAATAGCAATTTGTTACCTAGATAAAACAGGTGTTTTCTTATCTGGCTGCTGCTCCGATATTGAGTCGGCGGCAAAAGCAAGTTCGCAATGTGAAGTTAGAGAAGGGAAATAAATGATTACTAACATTATGAAAAGCACTTTTGATTACATATCCAAGTTAATGAATCGCCCCCTATACTAACTTAAATATATGGCCAAGTCTTAACCAAGTAAGTATGCATACATGGTCAAACAAAAAGATCCAGCAGTAAATAATCTAAGCACGTGCATCTACTGGAGATGAGCAGCAATGGAGGATTAGGAAAAAAAATGTGATTTACTCGTTTGTTTAAATATCAGAAGAAAACTGCTTAACAAATTTTAAAATACTATGACTCATATTATTAAAGAAAAAAAGCTATATAGCCCATCGTAAAAAATAAAAAATAAAAAAAATTACAAGTACAAAATGTTTCATATAAGCGTAAGGTCAAATTGAACGACCACACAAATAACTACAAACTTCTGTGATTCCTGGAATCCTTTTCTGCTAATCAGTGAGACAAAAATAATAAATTGTAAAATATAAAAATTGTATGTTAAAAAAGAAAAGATGCAAGATACAATTTACCTTGCTGGGAATAGAAATATATTTCACTCTTGCTCCTTCAAGAATAATGGGTTTCACATTGTTTTTAGCAGCCAATTGAAAAATAACTTTCGCGTCCAGTGAAAGCAAAATGCAAAAGTAAAGCAAATACATCAAGATATGCAAGAGTATAATAAATAAATGAAGTCTACTCGAACCTTATTTTATAGTATCTAAAGTCTGAAATATGTATAGATAAGGTATATTAACGTGTTATAGTTCAATAATACATATAGTTAAAGGTAAATTAAATCTTTATTCAATGAGAATAATACAGAATTTGACCAACTCTCAAATTATCTACGGTTGTAATTTCTTTTCAGCTATTCTTCTGTATCAAGCACCAAATCTTCAATCAATACAGAAAAAGTATTTCCTTTTCCGATTTCATCATTCCATGTTATTTTAGTCTTCGTATTTTTTCAAGTACGCTATTAACACTGATAATATCATTTTGCACAGATGGTGAATCCATTCATTCCCTCTGTTATCCTTTTTTTTTTGTGCGTGCGTGTGTGTGAAATACATTCTCTCAATTCATATTTATACATATGCATCATTTTGCACAAATGGTGAATGTATTCATTCTCTCTGTTATTATTATTTTATTTTTTTTGTGTGCGTGCACGTGAGATACATTCTCTCAATTCATGTTGTATATGTGCTATTTTACCAAAAGGAGGAGAGAGAGAGTGAGTGAGAGAGAGTATAATTATATTTTTGTTCAAACAAAAAAATACAAGTACTTTCTGTCATGAGGTTTCTAAATGCGTTGATTGTTGCGTGTTGTACCTTTTATTAGTTCAGTTGAGTCCTACATGCACAAAGCCAAAGAACCAATGTATGTGTGTACATGAGAGGGGTACCTTGTTATAGGATGAGAGATATGAGTTTGGGGCTTCCTCTCAACAATTGGAGCAGGCACGAGGACGATTGATCAAATTCACATTTATTTTAAATTGTAGGAGGTTGAAGTCCTATCTTTTGAACTTATGCACTAATAATGGTTATATTCCATAATCGTATGCTCGTAAAAATTCGGAAACATTGAGTTTAAGAACTCAGCTGCAATTTCTCAAAGGCAAGTGTTAGCTCCCAAGGACATTGGTTTTGGATTTTTCATGCAATCAGGCTAATTGTGCAGCACTCATAGAACTCGTTTCCCAGCCTCAAAATATGGCAACAGCGTCAAAATCGTAGTGTGTACCCACTGGCTCACAATTCTTAAGCCAAATCTTTGTGAACAATTTAAAATAATTATCAGTTATTGACAAAGGTCAAAGGTCAGGACAACACATATTTATACAGAAATAGGCAAATAAAAGAACCAGCATTAAGGTATATTTCTGTGAGGAAGATATGCCACTGATGACATATTAATGTCACTCATAATAGGGTTCGAGCAAATATGAATATTTTCTAGGTCATAAATTCGTAATTCAAAAGATTGAGTTATTCCTTATCAATGATTCCACCAGAGCATATTGAGGAAGTTAGGAATACACTACCGGATAGATGGCACAAACAACTTGAACATTCATATCAAATAATGCAGGTCTAGGCTTCCTTTAGCTGTCTCCCAGAACCTTTAGCAGTCTCATTATCTGAAAAATAACAATAACAGAGAGAAATAAATGTCACTACATGTAAAGTTTACAACTGATAACCAAACTGTCAAGAGAATTGGCTGAAAGTAAAAGGACACAAAAGTTCATTTGAGATTCAGAATTTTTGTTTCTTATATTTTCTAAAAAATTATTAACCAAAATCCTTGCTTATTTGAACTTCCATATTTGAGACACAGATTATTGACTTATACACGATTGAAAAGAGTCAAAAAGATCATAGAAATGAGACAAAATAAATGTTTCAAATGTCTTGAAATAAAGAGCCAATAAATGAACATCAGTTTCATAGACATTTTATTTTAACAAAATTGATTATACTGAAAGCATCATAAATTGGACAATAATTTAGCAATATACAAAAGCAACATTTGAGAAAATTATGACGGTATATATGAAAGTCAGAATATATGAAGTTGAAGCTAACTATCATAATGGCAAAGTTGTACTGACACAATGATTGGTTGTGTGGATATTTTCACCTGCATCCTGCGTATCACAAGAGTCCAAGTAATTCACAAATAAATGTAGAAGGAAGGTTAAACTTGCAAATACCGACGGAATCTAAAAAACACAATATCCAAAAATAATTTGTCAATATAGTTCCTCCATCTTTTCTGAGATCTCACTGCTAAACATGTCACAATCATAAGGGTCGTTTACTATAGAATTATTCTAGACGACCCGCATGGATGACCGCGGAGATGACCGCGCCCTCACAGCCGAGGTTAGGGTCCCACCCGAATAAAATAATCCCGACACCCCATGTGTGTGTGCGGTCACCGGCTCGATCATCCCCGCGGTTCCTATAGCATGGCTCTTTACTATATTATTTACTTTATTAGAAGTTAATTAATATAAGATTAAATTTTGTCCTTATCCAACCCCTATCCTACTATATATGTAACTAAGTCCAACATCTCCTCTCCCCCTTCTTGCTAGATTTCCAAGAGTGAAAATGATCAAGTTAAGGTTGAAGAGGTTATTCAAAAGCAATTCTATCATTGCTAAGGGTGGAGCAATCAACACTGTTGATGGAGTCACCGGTGGCAAGATCAAATGGGAAGTACGTCCGGAGGTATGCTTGTTCAAAAAAGAGATTGTAAAGAAAGTGGTGACGAAGTGATGATCACAATTAGAGTATCTGCAATTTCCAAATAGCATGACATATCAATCCAAGCAACCTCATCTTTTGGTAAGTCTCAATTGACAGAAATCTGCAGCCTGGTAGTAGATGAACAGGAAGAAGTTTAGTGGTTTTATGATTATTGTAATTATAGGAACATTATAACAACATTTGGATAACAAACAATTGATTCAACAGACGTAATACCAACAACAATAACCAGAGCTATAAACTATTTTAAACAAACCTGGCAATTTTGCAAAGGTTGAAAGTGTGCTATTACTATAACTATGATGGTTATTCTCCCAGCAATCCCACTCCCATGTTTTAATGTCTTAAACCTTGTTTGGCTCCCTGCTTGGCACACCGTAGCTTCTTTTGACTCTTTACTGGGCTTCAAAGTCTATGAAAGTTAAAACAATGGAAATGTAAAAGTATAGAGAAGAGGATGCCCAATCTAAAAACAAAGAAGAATGATCTAGCAGATCTGTAATAGGAAATGCAATCAATTTGAACAAAGATCAAGGTCATCAAGACAATGAGACTACAAACTTGAATCATAAGTAAACATAATAGTTGTTTGAACTACAATAGTTTTGAGCAGTTCTATCACTTATATATATTTATAAAATGAAGATAAAACACTTAAAGAAAGAAAGGTCATTGGATCTAGGTGAAATCACAAGAATTAGCAATTTGAGATATATATCAGCCCATTCCAGGTGGTTAACTGACACTATGCACATTATTATACAATAAGAATCTCAAAATTATAGAAATATACGAATCAATTTTAGTCATAATATAATTTTCCGGCAAAAGAACAACATTCACATTAGCAGGAAACCAAATCCTTTAAAAAAATAAATCTTCACAGCCCTCAGTCACCCAGACGCAAACATAAATAACTAATTAGCAAGCGAGTTCTATTAGAGTCGTCATGAGTGAAGTATATTAATTTAGATTATGAATGAGTTAGTGATTCAAAGTACGAAAAACTTAAATTGATATAGAATTTTTTCAGCAGAAGTATGAAATTGGAATAACTGTATCTCCCAACACAATATAGATTTTCCAAAAGCTGATATATTATTGCAGTCGAAGCCTGTGCATCTGATATTTTTGAAGGCTATGTTAGTGTAGAAATTAATGGGTAGGTTAAACTATTCTGAAAGTTTAGTAATTTTTCACATAAATTTTATAGAAATTGACATAATAATTAGTCAAACTTAATAAGGATAATATTCGGCCCTTGTTTGGGCTCCATTATTTCACATTTTAATTAGTAGAATAGTAATTTTTTTGAGAATGTGTGGTTGAAAAAGAAGGAAATGTTTTAAGGTTTATGTGTGATATTATTTTATTAAAGAATGTGTGGTTGATAAATAAAAAAAAAAAGAATGAATTTTAATTTAATGAGAGTCAAACAAGGGATCAAGTAAGATTAAGATTAAAATGAAAGAAAACGGGTTATCTTATTGTAACACAATGAATAAGACACGTGCTCGAAAACATTAGCAAATGATTAGTTTTTGAAGTAGGTACATGATGCACAACCTTTCTTTTCTTCGATGGAATGAAAAAGAAAAGAATGTTAAAAAATTAAGAAATGACAATTGATAAATTAGGAGGCAGAAAGACTCAATTTTATTATCACCACACAATGGAAATATATATCAAGAGTCTACAGAAAAATACCGTGAATAAAAGATTACAAATTGATATTGGAGTGCTAAAAACAGAAAACAAAATAGAGGTGACAGAACTAAATATGGAAAGAAAAATATGCTGTGATCTGGTTCCATATTCTCGGCCTAACATTCAATACGCCCCCCTCAAGTTGGAGTATGGAGATTACGAATGCCCAACTTGCCAACAAGGAAGTAAAAATTGGACATTGCCGAGAGCTTTGGTGAAGAGGTCAGCCAACTGGCGATCTGAAGGGACATGCACCGTGGTTATGGAGCACGATTTGATGCATTCACGAATGAAGTGACAATCAATGTTGATGTGTTTAGTGCGTTCATGATGAGCGGGATTAGCAGCAATGGGTAAAGGAGCCCGGTTGTCACAATGAATCTGGGCAGGCAAGGAAGCAGAAATTGTTAAATCCTGAAGCAATTGACGAAGCCAAATGAGTTCACAAGCAGTAGTAGCCATGGAGCGATATTCAGCTTCAGCTGAAGAGCGAGAGACAGTCGTTTGCTTCTCGATTTTCCAGGAAATGGGAGAACACCCAAGGAATATAATGTAGCCAGTAACTGAGCGGCGAGTGAGGGGACAACCTGCCCAGTCCGAATCACAGTAAGCCTGAAGCGAAAAATCAGATTTGGAGGATAGAAAGATGCCCTGACCGGGAGCAAATTTGAGGTAGCGTAGGACTCGAAGAGCTGCCAACCAATGTCCATGTCTAGGCTGGTTCATGAATTGGGAAAGAATATGGACTGAATAGCAAAGTTCCGGCCGTGTAATGGTCAAGTAAATGAGTCTCCCAACAAGGCGACGATAAGCAAATGGATCATCAAGAACGGCACTGTCGTCTAAGGCCAAACGGTGATGCTGCTCCATAAGAAATGACACCGGCTTTGTACCAACCAGCCTGGGGTCTTGAAGTATGTCCAAGGTGTATTTACGCTGAGATAAGACAATGCCCTCCGGAGACCAAGCCACTTCCAAACCCAGGAAGTACTTGAGAGGGCCGAGGTCTTTGATGTGAAACCAAGCATGCAAATGTTCTCTGAGAGCAGCAGTGTGGGCACTGTCATTGCTAGTAATGATAACATCATCCACGTACACAAGTAAGACAGTGAAGGAGCTACCCTTGTGATGCAAGAAGAGGGAAGTGTCAGCTCTAGATTGGGTAAAACCAAAACGGAGTATGGCACGGGAGAATTTAGCAAACCATTGACGAGATGCCTGCTTCAAACCATAAATGGATTTACGTAGGCGACACATCCGATTGTCATTGGTGGATAAGTAACCATGAGGTGGTTTCATAAAAACCTCCTCGTCAAGGCCGCTGTGTAAAAATGCATTATGAACGTCAAGTTGATGTAAATCCCATGATTTGGTGGCCGCAACAACTAACAAGGTCCGTACGATGGTAAGTTTGGCAACCGGCGCAAAGGTCTCATTGTAGTCAAGCCCCTCAATTTGTGTATAACCTTTGGCGACCAAGCGAGCTTTGTACCGCTCAACTGTCCCTTCAGAGTAATATTTAATCTTGTAAACCTACCGTGAACCAACGGCCTGTTTGCGGGGGGTAACGGCTCAAAGTCCAAGTGTGATTGTGCTCAAGTGCTTCCAACTCCTTTTTCATTGCTTCCTGCCAACGGGCATCCTGAATGACCTGTTTATAGGACTTTGGCTCATCATTGGCAGTGATGGCCACAAGGAAACTGGTATGCGGTGAAGTAAACTTTGAATATGAGAGAAAATGACTTAAAGGGTAGGACATACCTGAGGAAGCAGTGTTGGAAGAGGAGGGAGAAGGCATATTATTCCGCTGCAAATCAACATGGAAGTCTCGAAAATGGGACGACAACTTCCTTATACGAGTGGGGCGTTGTTCAGTGATAGAATCAGGAAGATGGGTCGGCGACTAAGGCAGTTCAACGTCTATGGAAATGTCATTAGGTATGGAGGCAGAAGGATGGTGGTTGGTGTTTGTAGGTTGGTCAGGTGTTGATGCGTGATCAAGGTCAGGAACAGGCAAGGGCACATGAATGGTTGATGTTGAGGTTGGAACAGGAGAGGAAATGGAAGAGGGAAGATGGAAAGGGAAAATATGTTCATAAAACGTTAAATCCCGAGAGGTGAAAATTTTGCGCGTAGTTAAATCATATACCTTATGCCCTTTTATAGCATGATAGCTGATGAAAATGCAAGCAGAAGCACGCTCTTGGAACTTATCTTTGGAACGCGGAATGACTGAGGCATAACAAAGGCACCCAAAAACACGAAGATGTGAATAATTTGGTTTTTGAGAAAACAAAACTTCATAAGGGCTCTTACCAAGCAGAAGCTGTGTTGGGGTATAATTGATTAAATAAACTGCCGTTAAGATGCATTCCCCCCAAAATTTAATGGGCAAATTAGCTTGAAACCGTAAGGCTCTAGTAGCTTCAAGGATGTGTCTGTGTTTAGCTCTACAACTCCATTTTGTTGAGGTGTGGCAACGCAAGAAAATTGGGTCAAAATACCATTTTGGTGACAGAAAAGTTGAAAGTTATGATTCATGAATTCAATTCCATTGTCACTACGAATTCGTTTAACATCTTTCCCGAATTGTTTATTAATCATAGCGATGGAGAAAGTGAGCTTAGCGTAGACTTCGGCCTTGGTTTTGATCAAATAAACCCAAGTGGATCTAGTATAATCATTGACAATGCTAAAAAAAAAAGTGGCACCAGATAAAGACGGGGTATGATATGGTCCCCAAACATCACAATGAATTAACTCAAAAGAGTCAAGCGTTTTAATAGAACTAGTAGAAAAGGGTTTGCGAGTTTGTTTCGCTATATGACAAGGATCACAAAAATTATTAAAAGACGTAATAGAAGGTAAATTTAAATAACGAAGAAGAGGTAGTCTGTCAAACGATAGATGTCCAAGGCGTTGATGCCAAAGGAGAAGCCGAGAGTCAGTGGTGGTGCTAGAAGCAGCTGTGGAGACTTTGATTGCCCAAAAATAATAGAGTCCATCTCACAATTCACCCATTCCAATTGCAACTGAATTAGAAGTGTTCCCTGCACTTCCCACACGGTGTATTGCAGAAACCTAAAGGATAAATAGGGCAAATAATAAATACTAAATATATTTAAATGCCTCTTGATATTATTGTTTGGAGATGGAAATACTAATATTGTCTTACTTTATAACTGCAGAAATTCATGATTATTTTTAGAGCAGAAAAGTCAAGAATAATGAGGATTGAACAAGTCTTTGATAGCATTCTTTTTCCATGGAAAATGGAATTCCACAAAAAATGGTGTTTGATTCACAAAATTCCCCCAATTATTTTCCCACCCCACGCGCCCAAGTTCCCCTTTTTTGATGAAAAAGTTTTCCCACCTTTTTGGTGGGAAAACTGAATTCCAGGTTACTGAATTTTTTTATTTTTTTTGGCAATGGAAACAAATTTTATAACTAATTGTAAAAAAAAAAAAAAATCATTTTAATGGACAATTTTCATGTAAAACAAAGTCAAACGAACACTAAACTTTGATTAAAAAATGATTTTTTAGGGAAAAAAATTCGTTTTAATGGACACAAATTTTATAACTAATTGTGGAAAAAATTATCACTTTAATGGACAATTTCCATGTAAAACAAAGCCAAACGAACACAAAATTTAAAAATTTTTTGGGTGAAAAATTATACCAATCAAGCACACTTAATTAACAATTCTTTGCAAAACATTTTTTAGGTAATTACTTTCCTTGAAATTCATTTTTTTCCACCCATTTTTCACAATTGCAATCAAACGGACCCTTAGATTTTCGGACGTGCTTTTATTTGTAACTCTAACATCAATAAAGGCTGATGTTGGTCTAGGTAGAGGCACAAAGTAGAAACACGTCAACTTGTTAGGGATGCTAAGAAGTGAAGTCAAATAATCTTAACAACACATTCAAGCATGTAATACTTCTCCAGAACCAACACCAAGAAGGAATAAAATGTATGTTGCAAGCCCCCCGGGGCACATCCAAGT
>CAIGRT010116073.1:0-10325 GCA_903798405.1 Fraxinus platypoda | reverse complement strand
AGAATACACTCTATTATTAGAGCTTATCTCAGCCATTCCTAAAAAAGAGGGGGATGAAGAAAGTTAGCAAAAAAAAAAAAAAAAAAAAAAATTAACGGGGAAGGGCGGGGACCCTGTTACCCGTCCCCGCCCCGTTACCCATTTAAGCGGGTTTTCTTGCCCCGTTCGGGGCGAGGCCCGCGGGTATCGGGTTTGTCGGGTTTTTTTGCCATCCCTAGGCTCTAACCAATTTTGATGGGCTACAAATGGGTTGACTTTAACCAACTTGTAGTGATCGAATAGTACCTTGAAGATAATTTACGTAATCAATAACGATATGATCAATTACTATGTAAAACATGATCTCATCTTTAATTTATCACATCGGGAATGACGATGTTCCAAAATGTGATTAAAAGAATTTTTCAATGAAGAAATCTAATCTAACAATATATAAAAAGTGGATGATGGAATTTAATTGACAATTTTGTCCTTTTATGTTCTAAGGATTTTTTATGGGAACAAAAGAGAATTCAAGGGTTATGAGGATCGACACAAGTCTTTTGTAGGAATGTATATTGGTCGACAAAATGATTTTCCCGTACCCTTAATTGTCGATTACATATAGTCTAGTTTTGGGACTAGGATTAGAGATTGCATTGCGATTTACTCATCGAACAAGCGAAACTATTGTACTATATAATTAATCGATGGGGAGATCGACCTCAAAGATGGCATTGGTTGGTGGTAGGATGGTTGGATTATAATCAAGATAATCTTCGTAAAGCCTATCGGTATCTATAAGAGATCACTGTGATCAAATATATGTAATACTAAAAAACTTTAATGATTGTCAGAATAGTTGGATGTTGAACTCCATAAATCTCTCTCTCATCTGTTGAAATTTTGAACATTCCCCAAGCTTATGGGCTTCATTGACTCGGGTCAATGTCTATGGGACAAAGTCAAATTTTTTTATTAAATTTTGATATAAGTTATTGAAATATATAATTGAAAAGTTGTAAGCTATGAAATGTGCGATTAAAATTAATTATTAATTTAAAATTTTGGCAAAATTTTAAGCTACACCGAGAAGGGACATAATTAGAGCTCCTTTGTTTGGCTTTGAGATGGTACTGTTTGACTTGAGTTAAATCAAAGCTTTCGTGCAACTTAAATTATGCCTTGTAACTCGAGAAAAAACGATTGCCGCTTTCGATATCCTACTTTCATTATTTTGGGTATGAGCTCATCTAATCGAAACTTGCTTTAATAAAAAGATTTCGAGCAACGTAAATTCTCCGCGATAGACCCCAAGCACTGCAATAAATATTGTTGGCGGACTGGCATGACTAAAAAGGTGAAAATATACAATTTGCAGGGTGATATATTGAAGAAAAATGCTTTGAGTACATGATAAAATTCACAGATTTCCTACAGGAATTCAAAGTTTCTCTCACATGGGGGTGGGCCCCATGTGATTAAAAATTTGCCGAAACACCCCCACCCACCCCCCTATTGTCTGTTCAAATGAGTGTCTCTTCATTATTTACTTACGAAAAATATATTAATATATTAGACTATTAAACTAAATTAAGTTTATTTACATTAAAATAAATATTTGATTTTGAAAATTATTAAACTAAACTTTGAGTTTTGAGCTATTTAATGTATCGTTCATCGATTTGATTAATTAATCAGAGTTGGTGAAAATTAAATGAATGATAAGATTCCGTAACAGCTAAATCAAGTCAATAACGACAAATCCTACAAAAGTCAAAAGTCAACTCTACTGACTGACCATCCTCATGGCTCAAAAGTACAATTAGATCTCTCTGATTTAGTAGTAGTAGACAAAAGGAACAATACAACTACAAGATCTGATCCATTCACTCATTCGCAATCGAATTGATTGTTCAAATTTCTTAATGTCGCACTAAAAATATAATACCCATTCAAAAATCTAGATTAGCATGGACGAGCGCTCGATGATCGAGGAAAAAAATTCCGACCGAACAATCTCGAAAGGTCGAAGAGGATCATCGAATGCTGACACCGCCTTGTATATACAACTCACTCTTCACTTTTTTTTGGCATATATTTTCACCTAAAATTTTTGACAATAAAATAAAAATGACTTCCTAAATAATTTACATTTTTTATTCCGACCTTTTGATCTATAAAAATAATTGTTTATTAAGCTTGCCTAGTTGAAGGGACAAATTCGTCATTTAGTGTGCAATTAGAGGTCAATTATCCCAAACCTGAAGCCTAATTTCGTCATTTCGTTCCCACTATAATTTTACTGTCGTCTGTCAGTTACAGAAGGAGAAAGGCTTGCAGAGTTGGCATGTCTTCTTCTATTTGCTATCTGTCTGTACCAGCACTGCCCTACATACGCGCAAGCACGTGTATGTCTCTCTATATTCATCACTTTCTCGTCAGTTAAGCCGCTGCATTGCAATATAATCGTTGCTGCATTTAATTCACAGCATTTATTTCGTATTACATAATTTACATTCAGTTTCTTCACTCCAACGTTGACAAGATTAGAATCTCTTAGAGTTCTTATTGTGTTTCTGTGTGTACGGGAGAAATTGAGACAGTGTGTGCATGGTAAAACGATGCCGTTGGTGAGAGTGGAGGTGAGAAATGAGTACGGACTTGGAACACCGGAGCTGTATAGAGAAGCTAACAAGGAGGATCCGAAAGAGGTTCTCGAAGGCGCTGCTGTTGCTGGCCTAATCGGAGTCTTACGTCAGCTCGGCGACCTTGCTGAGTATGTCTATAACTATAACATATTTCTTTTCTTATGACTCAATTTATGATGAAATTTTTGTAGTTAGTTTCGGATTTGGTATAATTTGGAAAATACGTTTGGTTATTGGAGCCTAGTCAACTAATTACTTGGAATCTAGGATAATAGTTCAAGCTTTATGACCGATGCCAATTGCACTGAGTTCGAGCATAAAGAGGAGAAAAACCTAATTACTAGGATAAGTGAAGATAGTGGGTTGTGATGGACCATCGTAATGGTGTTGAAAATATCATAACATAATTGGAGACCAAAAGAATTAGTTTTAAATCTGTATGTCTGGGAAATCGATTCACTGAATTATCATTTCATAAATTTTGATTGAATTAAATTGGAAGATTATTTAATGATTGTGCTTTATTGTGTTTCTTAATTGGAGGAAAGGGAAAAGGTGATATTAAGTAAAGAAAAATAAAGGCGAAAGTGGAGCAAGATAGTTGTAATCAAACCTGCAGAAAGCTTCGGAGACTTAGAGCCTGTTTGGTACAGATTCTTATTTTTTACAGTAAATCAATTCTCATTTTCAACCACACATTTTTCAATAAAATAATATTTTCCATCACATCAATACTTCTTTCTTCTTTTTCAACCATACATTTCCCATCATATCACTATTCAAAAATCAATTATTCCCCCCAAAAATCCATACCAAACACACTCTTAAGAAGCAAGATGTGTTCGAGGATGCTACTTCAAGGAGGATTATTTTTGCAATTTCTTCAGTCATCAAGAATTTAACATATTTGGGAAATGTTTATAAACGGTTTACATTATAAATAGATACAAATGAGTGGTGGATAAGTGAGTAGTACTTGTGCGTCACTTAAAATGTGTAGATAAAAAGTGATTTTATAAACACGATCCAAGCATAGCGTTATCATTATAATTCCTCTGTATGTGGTAGATTTGCAGCAGAGATTTTCCATGGCTTACAGGAAGAAGTGATGATAACCTGTTCTAGAAGCCACAACTTGGTGGCTCGAGTACAACAGATTGAAGCTGCCGTTTTGCCTCTTGAGAAGGCTGTATTGGCCCAGAGGAACCATTTATACTTTGCTTATTCAGCTGGTATGGTTAGTTACCTGGCTTGGACATTTTCAATATTTGAAACATAGTTCCAATAAAGTGGTTGGAGCAATCAATACCCACCCTTCTCTCACCAGTACTTGTCCAGATTAACTATTTATAGATGCACAAATTTTTCCCACAATGTACTTGCAACTTTTATTCTCCAACTTTTTATGTTCCTTATGAAAAAGCTGATTACAGGTTCCAATTGGCATGCTCGTCTGCGGTGTGGGCAAAATCAATTTGCAAGCGGTGAAATGCCTCAATTTATTATGGATTCTTACGAAGATTGTTTCAGCCCTCCACATTTGCATTTGCTCGATAAGTATGGGCGATTCTCATACATATGCTGTTCCTCTTTGTTGGCCACACAATTAAACTTGTGCCTTTTCTTTTAGGTTTGACCCTGGTGGCCCTGGATCTTGCTTCAAAAGGTATTCGGATCCAACTTTCTTTAAGCGAGCATCAGCAGGATCTAAAGAAGCATATTCCAAGAAAATTGCGAATGATAAGATTGTTCGCAGTATTAAGGTATTACACACAAATATAATGCCGAAGTCTACCTTTAAGTATCAACTGTTATGGCAACAGTATCTCTACGTGCTCTGAACTGCACTAATTATTTATTCATCAAGTGCTACGCATTTTCATCACTTTAATATACTTACACTCGCCAAAATATGAGCAGAAAAGAAGATCATGGCAAAGGAATAGAGATGTATCCCAAGGTTCATCATTTTCTAATCTCAGTGGCAGGTACATGTCTTTTACACTTCATCTTAAAGTGAATGGGAAATGAGAAATAAGAGGGTGGTGAAAACCTGGGAGTGGCTTATGCTTTGGATTGTTTGGTCTGAAAATATGCTGAACTTGTATGGATTAATTTGAATGTCTGAACATTGCAGGATGCAGGTCACTCAACTGACTGTTAATGAGAAAACTTCCCCTTCTCATAGAATGTCTACATGTGATGTTACATTAAGATCAGATTTTGGGAAACAATCAAATTTAGATTCGAGAAACCAAAGTTACTCAATGCAACCTGAAAAACAAGAACTTAAAGAATCCTTTTTTTCTCCATCAAAGAGGTATTATAGTAATTCCCTTCATTACAATTTTATCAAGGAAAAAGAGGCAGATCTATGTGATGATATTCAGAACAATTTATCAAAAGAGCAAACTGGCTATAGTTCATCTTCAATTACTTGGCATGAAAAGGCAGAAAGCCCGCAGTTTATGCTGAGGCGGTATGATCATAATTGTATGGCACAAGAATGTGATCCCAATGGAAATTTAGAGCCATGTTCCCTAAATTTCGACCAGGAAACTTGGGGAAGTCGAGCTGTTAATCTTGAAACTGCTGATCAAATGGATGTCCAGACTTGTAGTGAAACCTTGCCAATGCCACAATCAGATGACATCCAGCTTGATGACATGGAAAGTGAAACAGATCAATTTATGGATGCACTTAACACAGTTGTTTCAGATACTGAAACTGATATAGATTGCACAATAAAGAACGAAGAGCATTACTTGAAATCAGAGGACAAGGCAGTAGATGAAACACATCATTCTGAATGTCATTCTTCAAATTTTGAATCGGAAATTTTTGTCAACAGTTCTCAGGTCAATAGTAGTGATGGACATAACCTCATTTCAGTGTCTCTACTATCCCCCTCAGCAACTTACTCTTCTATTGCTGAAGTAGCATCTAAGGATAAATTAAACTCAGATTCCTTAGAGAACAATGCCCATTTACTGTCAACAACTCAAAGGGCTAGTGAGTTATTGAACCCAGGCAGCCTGCAAATCGTTGATTCTCATGAATACAGCAACATTGATGATGATGATGATGTAAAATCTCTTTTCGGCAAAGTATTGCCATCCAATTTAAGAGAGGATAAGTCAGTGATGCCAGTCACAGATAGGACAACAAGCAATCCTGAGTGTCAAGCACCTGAACAAGAACCTTCTAACAATACGCAAGTGAAGTTATGGACAAATGGTGGATTGCTAGGGCTAGAACCCTCAAAACCTCCAGACTTCAGTGTATTAAATGCCCTCCATCAAGATCCTGTGGTCAGCAAAGACGGAAGTATTAGTACTTTCAGTGCTAAAGCTGCAAAGAAATCTGATGAAATGGAGAACTCCAGAAATATGGGAAATGGTTTCAATATGGATTGCTCTACGTCATGTCAGAATTACCAAGAACGTGGCACCTCATTTAGGAAGATATCTTGGAAAATTTCAACTTCCAATTTAGATGACAAGCTCGAAAAGTCCAGTAATTCACTTCATCGAAATTATGTTAATAGTCCAGCAGACAATGGATCTACTGATGCTGGTGTAGTGCCATCTAGAAGTTCTCAGCCTGTTAGCTCAGATATCCAATTTACCAGAGAGCATCAGGAGAATTTCAGAAGTTCTAGGATGTTTGAACTGGGCAATCTATTGTTTGCAAATGAATCTTATAGAAAACTATTGGATGGCAGAGATGACGACTCTGGTTCTTCCCGTTACCTAAATACAGGTGTTATCGAGCAAAACAACTATCAAAATATTGCAGATCATTCGTTCTCTGGAAGATCTAAAGATTTGTTTGGAGGTGGATCTGGATTTATGTCGTCTTCTTCCTCACCGCCACTTGAACACATGAAAGTATCATTCCGACCTATAGATGGCTTTGAGACTACCAAGATGAAGTTAAAATTCCCTGATGGCAATAATAATCTTGGAAGCGATGGAAATATTTTTCCTTCATTTCAGTTGGTCCCAGAGGTGTCCACTACACAGTATATCGTTGGTTCAGACTCAGATGACTCATTCTATAGATCATCACCTTCTGTATCAGATGATAGTCTTAGCCATCGGTCTGATTCGAATTCTGAGCAATGTGAGTCCAGAAAATCTCCCAGTAACAAGGAGCATGATATATATGACGTTTTACGCAGAATCTCATTGATGGAGTCTATTTCAACAAAAAGGGAAAATGGGAGGTCGAGACACGGAGAGATCTATGAAAATCGTCAACTTCCATTTGTTAAAAACGGTGTGGACAAACGTTCTCAATCTTGTCGTTTGTTTGATATTCCAGAGTTAAATGTCCGAAATCACCCGTTTAGGGAAGAACTGCGAAACGATTCACAAACAATGGATCCTGTGGAGACACAATTTTCACCTACCCCTCCACCTCTCCCTCCTGCACAATGGCGGACTATGAAGCCACATCTGGATGATATAGAAAATGGACATGCTGTGATATCTGAAAGCCTTAACTATGCATCTGGTCTTACACATTCAGAATCTACAATATCTCAGCAACCTAAGCCATCCCCTCTTAAGCAAGATTCTACTATTGGCACAATTATGCTAGAAAATAGCAAGGTATAGTATTTCAACTTTCCTTGTTTCTGCGTTTTGGTTAGTTATCACAAATTAACAGGTGGATGGAGACCCTTCACCCCATCTCACAATTAATCGCTAGTGAAACAAAATATCTGAGTTATATGTTTTTTACATGCAACAGTCAGACACGGAAAAGACAAATGTAAGAAGAGAACCTAATCGGGCTGCATGTCGCAAGAATATAGATTTAAGGGAGGACTTTCTTAATCAGATAAGAACAAAAGTGAGTTTCCATTAACTGGTTCATTTTTTACCTTTTGTTGGATAAGTAGATTCAAATTTTATCAGTTTGTAAGTTTAGAACCTTGAACCTGATAGGGAAAAATTAGAATGTGGTAGGTGCATTGTCTTGCTTCCTTATTTACCTGTTCAATAAGGAGCTGTCACTTTGCCTCAAATATATACTAGAGATGAAGAAAAATGAGCATTTATTTCCGTCGAAATCATATGCTTAATTTCTGCTATTTGTTGCCATTTCTACTTAATCTCAGTGTAAAATTTTTCGACATCTTTATGCTTTGTGAAGACCGCAAAATTTCTTGTGCTGCCCTAGTCCACTTTTCATGATTTGTTTTCATTTATCTACATATTTATCAGCGCCTTGGTGTGCTGTACTTTTTTGTTGGTGTTACCTCAGGAGGTGCTTTAAACCTTGTAGTTTAGTGGTCGTGGAACTTTAATTCTTTCTTATAACTGGAATTGACATCGTGCTATATGACGACACACACAGCTGACTCTATGAATACATGAAGATTGAACTACATGGTTGCTTAACGATTTCTCTCTAATAAATGATGTGTATTTTCCTACATTGTTTTATATTTTCAGTCATACAGTCTGAGACCAACTGTGAAAGCAAAATCAACTGTGTTGCCAGGGGGCCCTGCCAATGGAAAAGTCACGGCCATTTTGAAGATGGCGAATACAATTCGACAGGCCTCTCTCTCTCTCTCTCTCTCTCTCTACACACACACACACACACACACACACACACACACTGCGCACACGCACACACCAAACAGAGGAAAAATATGCATCCACTCATGATAAGAGGAAAAATGTGCTTTAGCCTTAACTCTTCTATTCACTGTGTAATTTGTTGCATATTCAGGCTGTTGGAAGTGATGATGGGGGAGGAGATGATAACTGGAGTGACACTTAGATTTTCTCACGGCTTAAAGGTTGGACGTGCATTAAAAACAATGATCTAGTTTTAATTGTATGTAATTTTTATTTCCAGATGATAAGGCAGTGTTATATATTCCCGAATACTCCCAGTTTCTTCGTGTAATTAATTTGTAGGTCTTTCTTATAGTTTCATAAGGTTGTTTTCTTTGTTGATCAAATTTATGTCTTAAAATAAAAATTAGTCAGACATTTCGGTACTTCTGAAACATAAACTGATCCTTGAGGCAGCTAAATACATGGGATGCTCGACTGTACATGTTCATGATTAACATTTTACTTGTTTAATGTTCATTCTATGTGAGAACACATGAAAATCACATAGGAGACAGCTTGTTTCGCCCCAGCTACAACATCTGTATAAGAGTGGTAATATTGAGTTTAAGAAGAAATGCTGTAGATAGACAATTGTATTTTGAGTGTTCAGTTGATGCTTCCTTGAACGTGTTGTAGGATATAATTATGCGTAAAACCGGACATTTTATTGGAAAATGCTTCTGTAACAAAAGTTTTTAGTAATTTTTTGTAAGAAAATTTTAATTTTATCGAAACAATTCTGCGAAATATATAATTCATAGCAAGCTATGCATATCTAAAATTATTTTTTGTTGTGATAGTTTATACATATACATTGTTGTGCCTCTATAATAGAGGCACTGTGACATTGTCTCTCGTGCAAGGAATGTGGTGAGACCAACATATGGGGCTTTGTTGGCGGATTACGGAGTTTTGAGGAAATACCTACGTAGAATAGAAGTGGGTTAAAAATCCAAATGGTTATTGCTTATTCAACTTTGCACAATGTTTTCTGTTGACCACTAAATTTTAAAAGTTTTTCAATTGGTCACCGAACTTATCAAATCGTTATCTCATCGACCAACAAACTTTAAAAGTTTTTCATATAGTCGTCGAACTTGTCAAATTGTTGTCTCATATGCCATTTAACTTTAAAGTTTTTCGAATAGTCATCAAACTTTCGAATAGTTTTTCCATTCATCACTCAATAACTCACCATTAAAAAATTCGACCAACTTACTGATATGACAAATGGAAACTTTGAGATTGCATATTATTATCGTTAGTTGACGACAAATTAGCCAAAAATACATTTGTAAAAAATATGATTAACAGGAAAATGCAATAAAGATAATTTAAAAGTTTGTTTGAGCTTCATTTATGGGAGAATAAATTCTGTAAAAGCAATTGTTTGAAAAATGTGTGGTTAAAAAGTAAGCATTTTTTTTCTTTTAAAATTATTTTATTAGGAGAATGTGTGATTAAAAGTAAACTTGAGAAACAATGAGTTTTTAAGAAATGAAGCTCAAACATGGTCTAAATGAAAATCCAGATAAGCAAAATAAAACAAGCAAAGGTTAAATCTCAATCACATTTTTTATGAACGCTTTTAGTAGACGAAAGCACATTTTTGACTGATTTCAACTGACGCCAATAATGCTCCATGTCAGCATTTATATTTGCCTCGTCTATTGAATGTTCTAAAAATAAGTTATTGAATGACCGATATAATAATGATTGAAAAATTCGGTGATCATTCATAAAGTTTTAAAGTTTAATAATCAACAATGGGACAACAATTTGACAAGTCTGGTGGCCATCTGAAATTTTTTGAAGGATTGATGGCCAATAGAATAATTATTTGATAAGTTCGAAGGACATTCGAAAAAATTTTAAAGTTTAATGATCCATAAAAAATATTATATAAATATCAATGGCCATTTAGATTGTTAATCTCATAAAAGTTGTTGCAATGAATCGTCAAGGGAATGTTAAAAACAACATTTAAAATTTTAATGGTTTTTTGTCGATTATGGCAAGTGTGTTTAATACAATAAAGGGAAGAATACATAAATCA
>CAIGRT010116020.1:0-14327 GCA_903798405.1 Fraxinus platypoda | reverse complement strand
TTAAGTTTGTTTTCTGAAAAATCTTTTGATTGTGTATAAGAATTTTTGTAATATTGTTTTGATCCGAAATTGCTTATTGAACAAGATCTGGAGCAAGAATTTGTCCATACCTGATCGTTGTCAATTGCAACAGAAGAAATATATACATAGCCCCTGTTTGGCCCCCATTTTTGGGGGTTGAAATTTTTTAGAATAGTGATTAATGGGAGAATGTGTGGTTAAAAAGTTTTAGATTTATGTGTAATATTATTTTATTTGATGAAAGTGTGGTTGAAATGAAGAGAGAAAAAAAATTCATGTAATGAAATTTAATTTAATGGGGCTCAAACGGAGGCATATTCTTCTTCCAAGACAAAATATTTAACCTTATAACCTTATCTCCCCTACAAACTCTACATCATCAAGGACTCAAACATTTTTCGTTTCAAAAATTGACCTAATAGTGGGATTTTAAAAAAAAAACTGTAACCCCTTAACATTTGCTTTACTTGGAACTTTATTGAGAATTTAAACTGCAGTTTTTAGTCCTTCAACCTATAGAGATTCTGGTGTGGGACGATTCCACATTCCTCTAGGAATTTAGCAAAAGGTCCTAGACGTTGTTCTCCCGACAATCCCGTATAGACACGCTTATTTGACACACTTATTTGAATAGTGACACTAAAATTTATCCACTAATTGTGTCTAGATATTGAAACTAAACTCACTTCAAAACAAACCAAAATGAGAAATGTACTTTTCTTTACATTCCAAGCGTGGTATTTAGTACATTCTTTCTTCATGTGTCTTAAATTTTCACAAAGGTAATAGTCAGATTTATCATTTTCAGGCTTTTGTTTATTTCGAATCGAACTGAATGCAACTTTATTATTCTTTATAACTTATCCTTAAAGGTACTAGTCAAGTGAGTGATATCAATTTTATCTTGTTTTAACCTTTCTTCTTCTTACATACAGTATGAAATGAGCTTATTAAGAGTTCACTTTCCCTTTTGACAATTGTAACTAACCTTAAATTAGCCGAATTGTGTAAGAATAGAAATCAAAACTAAATGCACGAGCAAGTAATCAGACGGCTCAAGCTTTAATACTTTTAGTTTTGAAGCAAAATGAGATATCTCCATGATGTGCTCCTTTCTATTTTCTTTACCCTTATACTTTAGTTAAACTAAGTTCGCAAAAAGTCATGCTAATTTCGACTTTATTGTCTTTTGCAAAGCTTTTTTTTTTTAATTTCCAACTCATTGGGAGTAGTTACCTTAACGTCCCCGAGTGTTACAGGAATTTCACATTTCATGATCATAAGATTCATGCGATTTGAATAATCTCGCTAATTTGAATTTCGTTTTATTAGCGGAACTCTTATCCGTAGAGTAGTGAGTTGTTCAGTCCTTAACGCAAGGTGTAGATCTATGTCGTCAGAAAGATACAAACATTCTCTTTCCATCCCTTAAACTTTGGTTCAAGTACAGAAATTGAATTGATTACGGCAGACATTGCAAAAGTTGATGGTTTAACTGAATAGAAAACTTAAACCTAAATAACATGTTTACATGAGAATCCATATTGGACAATTGATAATTTCAAATAATGGTGCACCTCATCACAANCAGTATTATAGAAGTAGATAGATTAACCGAATAGAGAACTTAAACTAAATAACATGTTCACGTAGAAATCCTTATTAGACAATCAATAATTTCAAATTATGGTGAACCCCATCACAAGAGACCGAGCACAACTTGATATTTAGTCTTTGGACATAAATATCAACTTGTAAATGGTACTTTTGGTGTAGTAATCAAATATTAACAATAAATCCTGTCAAACATCAAGTTTTTCTTTGGACCGACTTAATGTTCGTATAATGGAAAACTTTACCATTATCATATACCATAGGTGTGCAAATAATTCAGTCAAATATCGACCTTCCTTGATCCGGTGAGTATCCGCATGAATTACGTATACCGAACCTTCCTAATATTCCAAATAAATTAATTTAAGCAAAAAAGGTTACTTTAATAACATGTTGCTCGAGCTAATTTATTTTAGAAAATTAGTAATATGAAATAAATTTTAGTACAAATATTTGAAATTTAATTATTCCCTTATATTTTATTTTTATTTTTTTCCTTTTGTTGCCAAACAAAAAAAATTCTTTTCGGATCGAACCGGTTAGGGCGTGCAGCGCCCAGGCTGCCCATGTTCATTCTTTTCCTAAGATTTCCCAAAATGTTCGAATTTTTGAATTTTAGGATGTAAATTGCAGCGCTGCATTGCTCCGACTGCCCCTATTCATTCTTTTCCTAAGATTTCCCAAAACATTCGAATTTGAGGATTAAAATTTTCATCTCAAATTGAAAAATCTAAATTATGACTTTCTACCCTAAAATTCCATCTTGAGAAATTCTGAATTTCGAAATTTATGACTAACTGGGGTGTCCTCAACTAAGATTTTGATGAATTTTAAGAGATTATAAATCCTAACGAGTTTCGTGGATTTGAATAGATTTCCACAAATTCCATAAAAATCTCATCAAATATGGTGAAATTTAAAAAAAAATTGGTTACATGTATTTTTAAGCTTGAAATTCATCCAAATCTTTTAAAATCCTTCTATTAATGAAATCTTTGTAAATCTATTAGTTATTGAGAAAACCTAAATTTTAAAGGATTTCGTTAAAATTCATTAAAATTTCAATTGGGAACACCTAAATTTTAATGAGTTTTATTAAAATTCATTAAAATTTCAAATCAGGATACCTAAATTTAGAAAAAAAATTTAAAATTCATCACAATCTCAATTGAGGATTCCCCTGTAAAATTCACATTCCAACTTGTTGTACACCAGGGAATGATTTGGGACAGTGTATTGATCATCAACTTGTGACTTGTAGAGTGCAGAAGATGTAAACGATATAAAAATGAACTGTTTGATTTAATACTAGGACTTGATTGCCAATCTTGTAAAAGAAAAGGACATATAGGTCCACTCACTAATTGCAAAAAAAAAAAAAAACACCTTTGAAGTAGCACTTTCTGTTTAGCTTCCCACACCGCGTTCTTACGTTTGGACTCGGCAGCCGTAGAAATTCTCATGTCAAGATATACAGCACGAGCTGCACGACTTTATCATTTATTTTAAATGACACGCCCTACATATATAAAAATAAGTGACTTTGTGGCCGGTGAGGTCATAATTTTGTCATAATTCTCTCTCTTCTCTCTATATATGTACCCATTTTCGCTATACATGCACCACCAGTTCTTGATCAGCCTCTCAATTCTGTAACCTCGGAAGTCTCTTTTTCTCTTCAAAAGAAAACGCCCACTGTTTTGATCGAAGAAAATATAAATTCAAGAACCCACCAAGTGAAATCAAGAATCAAAGATGGCACTGGTTAGAGAAATCATGGGCTCTTCTTTGATGGAGAAATCTTCATTTCTTGGCTCATCAAATTTTCTTGTAAATCGAAAGCACAACCAGTTCTGTTCTAATACGGTTCTGGTTCCTGCCCAGAGAAAGAGAATTCAAGTGAAAAGAGCATCAAGGGTTCCTAATCTTGTGGCAGCAATCAGTGAGAATTTGGATTTGGTAAAAGTGATGCCTGAAAAAGCCGTGAAATTCAAGGTCAGAGCAGTTGTTACTGTAAGAAACAAGCACAAGGAAGATTTGAAGGAGACTATAGCCAAGCATTTGGATGCTTTGACTGACAAAATTGGGAGAAATGTTGTGTTAGAACTTGTTAGCACAGATATTGATCCAAGTAAGCCATTTTCTGCTTCTGTAATTTTTAAGAAATTTTCGTGAGTTTTTACTGAAAACTTATAATTTTTTTTTCCTCTTATTTTCAAGAAACCAAGGGTCCGAAGAAAAGTAATCAAGCTGTGTTAAAGGACTGGTCAGAAAAATCAAACCTCAAAACCGAAAGAGTTAATTACATTGCAGAATTTGTGGTGGATTCAAATTTTGGGATTCCAGGGGCAATCACAGTGATTAATAAGCACCGGCAAGAGTTTTTATTGGAGAGTATTACCATTGAAGGTTTTGCATGTGGTCCAGTTCATTTTTCCTGCAATTCATGGGTTCAGTCCAGGAAAGACCATCCTGGAAAGAGAATATTCTTCTCTAATCAGGTATTAATTTTTTTTTTTTTTCATTTTATTAGTTTGATTTCCCATTTGCCAGTAATTCAAGATTTGACACATTAAAACCCAGTCAAATCTCCATTTAAGACTATCGACATTAGAGATTTGTCTAACAATTAATTGAATTATGCTGCAGAAAAACTATTGCTGAATTGGACCATTTCTGGCATCCAATAATGAATTTTCAAAACAATTATTATTTGAATGTAAATGTTTGCATTTCAAACAAGGCACAATTTTTTTTGAAGGAACTTTATGAATGGGAACTGGGAAGTTAACCAATTTCCTATTTTGAATTATTTCTCATTTTTCTTTTCTTTAGAGTTAGAAAATATTCAGTTTGGCCGAGGACTTGTCTGATTGATTATTTTATTTCGATTTGTAATTTTCTAGCTAAAGTTAATGTTTAGAACGCAAAGGAAGTTAAAGATAATCTTTTATAGCCTTTTCTTGATAAAGTAGAATCTTTGGTCTTATTGCCCAAGTAGAGATTTGAGCATTACAAGTTATTCCACATGATGAAAAAGGCACCATTCTGGATAACAACCACCAATTAACTTTTGCGTTATTTGGTAAATTAATATATGTTGTTACTTCGAACAGCCATATCTTCCCAATGAAACACCAGCAGGGTTGAAAGCACTAAGAGAAAGGGAGCTTAGAGATCTCAGAGGTGATGGCCTGGGAGAACAAAAGTTGTCTGATAGAATATATGACTTTGACATCTATAACGATCTGGGTAATCCTGACAAGGGAATTGATTTTGTTCGACCGACACTTGGAGGTGAAAAAACCCCGTATCCTAGACGATGTCGTACTGGACGCCCTCCAACTGACACTGGTTAGGCTATGTCCTAAACTGATTCTCTATGCACCAATTGGGATTATTTCATTTGTATGTTGCAGAAATTGATGTTATCATATTACTTAATGTGTATTTCACGCGTGTATCAGATATGAATGCTGAGAGCAGAGTGGAGAAGCCATTGCCAATGTATGTGCCAAGAGACGAGCAATTTGAGGAGTCTAAAATGAATTCTTTCTCAACTGGGAGATTGAAGGGAGTGCTTCACAACCTAATACCATCGATAATGGCCAGCATCTCGGCTACTAACCATGATTTCAAGGGGTTTTCTGATATTGATAGCCTTTACAGCGAAGGCCTACTTCTGAAACTAGGACTTCAGGATGAACTCTTGAAGAAGATTTCATTGCCTAAAGCTGTCAGCAGAATACAAGAAGGGGGTCTTCTCAAATATGACATTCCAAAAATTATATCAAGTCAGTAATCCCCTCTCTCCTCTCAATCTTCAATTTTTCTGTATAAGTGATTTTACACTCCCATTAAGACTTAGTAGCCAATTTTAAGTGATTTTAGTCGGTAATTATTGATTATTCTGGTGTGACATGTGTACACTTTCAATTTTCTACTTTTCCTTCGTGGTCCATAGGCTACCTAACTCATTTAACGTGCTAGAAGCTACCAGTATAGTACTTTTATTGTCTTTTGAATCCACTAGAACCTAAATTTTGATATTGTCTATACATAGTTACAAACATGGATGCAATAGCAAAATATTAACATCTTGCTTGCATGCCCGCAGAGGACAAATTTGCATGGCTGAGAGACGATGAATTTGGCCGCCAAGCAATAGCAGGTATTAATCCCGTGGGCATAGAAAGGCTTCATAGTTTTCCACCAGTCAGCAAGCTTGACCCTGAAATCTATGGACGACAAGAATCTGCTCTCAAAGAAGAACATGTTGTTGGCAATCTCAATGGGATGACTGTGCAAGAGGTAAAACTTACTTTAAATGCATTAGAAAATATTGTCAAATAACACAATTCATTAATAGTAGTACACACCAAGTAGAGTGCATGAAAAGTGTAAAATTATGTCAATTTAAGTCGCTTTATATATTTTCATCCGAAGTCCATACATTGTGCAAAATTTTCTTCCTCATAAAGGAAATTGAATTGATCGTGGTCCTCATTGTGTACATCGTTTTCTATCATCGACCAAACATCATATTTTTCTTTTCTTCATTACTCTCGCAGGCTTTGGAGGCGAAAAAGCTATTTATCATTGATTACCATGACATCTACCTACCATTTCTTGATTGCATTAATTCACTTGATGGCCGTAAAGCATATGCCACACGTACCATCTTTTTCTTGACCGATTTGGGCACTCTCAAACCCATTGCCATAGAGCTAAGCCTCCCACAAACAGCTCCAAGTTCTCGTTCAAAGCGGGTGGTGATCCCACCAGTAGATGCCACCACTGATTGGATGTGGAAGCTGGCTAAAGCCCATGTTTGCTCTAATGATGCCGGTGTCCATCAACTTGTCAACCATTGGTACGTGTGTGAAAAATCCTTAGTTTCACCATCCATAGATGGACCATGACTAGCTAGAGTAAAATATTTTTCTCACATAATGATCTAATATTAAGCAAATCATTATTTGTTGTGATCGATGCAGGTTACGCACACATGCAACAATGGAACCATTTATATTGGCAGCACATAGGCAATTGAGTGCAATGCATCCCATATTTAAGCTTTTGGATCCCCACATGAGATACACATTGGAGATCAATGCATTGGCTCGACAGAGCTTGATTGCTGCAGATGGTGTAATTGAATCTTGCTTCACTCCTGGACGTTATGGCATGGAAATCAGTGCTGCTGCCTACAAGAATTTCTGGCGCTTCGATTTGGAAGGCCTCCCAGCTGATCTCGTTAGAAGGTAACTAAAGTCTGCACAATACTTCATAGCTCTTTTTGTTTCAACTCTGGATCATTAGTGAATTTCTAAAGCATGACCTTTCTTTCATTCAGAGGAATGGCAGTGCCAGACCCGACACAACCACATGGGCTAAAACTACTAATTGAGGACTATCCCTATGCAACAGATGGGCTAATGATATGGTCTGCAATTGAGAATTGGGTCCGTTCTTATGTCAATCATTACTACCCAGACTCGAGCCTAGTCTGTAATGACAAGGAGCTCCAAGCCTGGTATGCTGAGTCCATCAATGTGGGCCATGCCGATCTCCGTCATGCAGAATGGTGGCCCACATTGGCCACACCGGAGGACCTCACATCAATTCTTACTACCATAATCTGGCTAGCATCTGCACAACATGCAGCTCTAAACTTTGGCCAGTACCCCTATGGTGGCTATGTCCCTAACAGGCCACCACTGATGCGTCGATTAATTCCGGATGAAAATGATCCTGAGTACGCCATATTCCATGCGGATCCACAAAAATACTTCTTCTCAGCTCTACCGAGTTTGTTACAAGCAACAAAGTTCATGGCCGTGGTTGACACATTATCAACCCACTCACCTGATGAGGAGTACCTAGGGGAGAGACATCACCAATCCATTTGGTCCGGTGATGCTGAGGTCATCGAATCCTTCCACGAGTTCTCGGCTGAAATTAGAAGGGTAGAAAAGGAAATTGAGCAAAGAAACTCGGATTCGAAGCTAAGAAATAGATGTGGTGCTGGGGTGCTACCATATGAGCTTCTTGCACCCAGTTCTGGTCCCGGTGTAACGTGTAGAGGTGTTCCTAATAGTGTGTCGATATGAGTCCAAATAAAGAAAGATTGGAGGTAATTTAATGCTACTAATAATACCTCATTAGATATACATGGATATATGTATAATTGTATTTAGATTGTTGTATCCAGTTTTGAGGCATCATGTACGTACGGTACAATGGATATATAGAATGTAATTAGAATATTTGATATTTGTTGTGTTTGCTTTGACAAGTTGGGATCTACCCTAAAGAACGAATTTCCAAATTTTAGACTCAGTCACGAAATATGTTTCAAGAAAATGTCACCAATTTGATATGTTTCAAGAAAATGTCACCACTGGTAGAAAGTTCAGTTTTACCATTCGAAGCATCGAAAGTGTTTTTGAAACAAACTTCGATTTGGAAAAATAAAAAAAAAAATTGTTATCATTAAATTATGACTTCTTCGAATTAAGACACATAAATAGTCTATATCAAATTCTTTAATTAAAATGAATTCAATAATAGAAGAGTATTAAACAAAGATGAACACCAACATTGTATTTTTTAGGATTAAATATGTAATCTCATTCAAGAAATATCATGAGATCAATGAACTTCGGGATCTCCCAAGTCCACACGTATCACATGGAGAAGAAAAAACATTTCGGACCACTCTCCTCCCACACAGGAAGCTATCCTCAACCGACTCTGAACACCTGCAGCACATTGGTACAATTTCCATTCTTTGTCGTCGAAGACGAACTTTGGAGGGTAGAATAGGAGTGAATATGGTTCTGTTTTGACAGTTTTTGACATATTTTCTAATAAACCCATTTTTAAGGGTTTGAAAAAATTCCAAAACTAACAATTTGGTTTCAAATCATGGGTTTACACAAACATTTGTCTAAAATCTCAATGTCATGGCCAAGGAAGACACACCAGAAAGGAAGTTTAGCTTGTCAGTGGAAATGATCGGAGTAGGACAAAGAACCAATTGGTAAGTAAGAGGAAGAACACGACCAACTGCTAATTGCTTCACCATATTTCTACCTTGTTCGTTCTAAGACAAAGTATGTGATCTCGGAATATCACACTGGATGTGATTCACACAAACACACATATATGTGTGTCACCAGACGAATTCCAGCCAATAATGCAAATTTACTAAACTGAAAGCGAAACAATACATGATTAACTCGTTTTACAAGTTAAAATCAACTATTAGCTGCATATAATATAGGAAATCATACATATATTTAAAGTTAACATAAGGAATATTGTTCATCATTATTTTATTGAAATTCTTGTTGAAGGGGACAAGGTGCTAAATAATGAAGTTAATTATCCCAATGGTCACTAAACTAATATTTGTGTCTTCAATTGCTCACTGAAGTTTAAAACGTTGAATTTTAGTCGCTAAACTTATCCAAACATTAGACGTTACTCACTGACATAACATCCGTTTCAAATCGTTAGTGGAATTAGTGATGTGGCTAACGGAATGCACATGTGACATCCTGTCACGTCGTTAACAAATTGTCATGTCTTCAATTGCTTACTGAACTTTGAAAAATATTTTCGATTGCTCACTATTCTTTGAAAAACGTCTTAGATTGCTCACTAAGCTTTGAAAAATGTTTTAAATTGTCATTGAAGTTTGATGTGATCGAATTATGGCCACTAAACTTATAAAAAGGACGTTAGATTGTTGTTCGTTAAAAAATGCGTACCGTAAGGGCACAGGTTGAGTAAAAATAATAAAATGGACAAACGAGTCTCGGTTGTTGATCCCACGATAAATGATTACTCAATTACACAATAGCTAAATTTAGTTTTTAACATATTTTTGTAAAAATTTAAGTTATCATTTTTTGTGTGTTTCATTGTTAAAATTAAATTAAAATTTGGATTTTGCAAAAAAATACACAATAAATTTAATTAAATAGATTGTGTGTTTCATTACAAAAATTCAATTTTTAATTAAATTTATCGTGTGCTTCGTTACAAAATCCATTTAGTTAAATTTATTGTGTGTTTCATTGCAAATTGCAAATTTAATTTTAACAACAAAACAAACAATAAATTTAAATTTTTCAAATGATGAAAATAGTTTAAAATTCTACAACATTATGTTAAAATTAAATTTTAACTATTGTGTAATTGATTAATAATTTCACGTGGAATCGGCAACCTGGACTTGTTTGTCTACATTATTACTTTAATCGATTCATGTGCTTGTGATACACATTTTTTAACGAACAATAAGTCGACGTCATTTTTATAAGTTTATGGTCAAAATTCGATCTCAAACTTCAGTAAGTAATCTAAGACGTTGTTCAAAGTTTAATGAGTAATCGAAGACTTTTTTCAAAGTTTAGTGAGCAATCGAAAACGTGATAATTTGTAACGACATGACGGTGCGTCACATGTGCATTCCGTTAGTCATGTCACTAATTCCATTAACGATTTGAAACGAATATTATGCCAATGAGTAACGTCCATCGCTTGGATAAGTTTTGTGGCCAAAAATCGATACCTTAAACTTTAGTGAACATTCGAAGACACGAACATAAGTTCAGTGACCATTGGGGGCAATGAACTTTAAATAATGATACATAGCTAGCCCTATTTGGTTCGAGTAAAAAGTTAGATTAAAATTTAAATAAAAATTAACAATTAATTTTAACAACACATTTTATGGAACTTACAACTTTCCAACTACAATGTGATGCCAAGCTTTTAATAAATATGCATAGGAAGAAACAAATGATTTTCATTCAAAAATTTATTAGTTGATCAAAAGTCAAATATCTCATTTTAATTTGATCAATTTTTAGAAGGGGTGAAATTGCCTTTAATATTTAATTAATTAAAAAATAAAATTAAATATAAAATTAAATAATAAGAGAAAAAAAACATTCATTTTTCCCAACCCAACTAATGGGACAAATATCATCTGCCTTCGCTGGTGAACCTCATAATAGCCATCGTCTCATTTCCTCGACCTTCATCGATGAATACTTTTTTATTTCTTATTTATTTTTGTTTATGTTTTATAATTTTTTAATTAATTAAATATTAAAAGTTCATTTCGCCTTTTTAAAATTGGTCAAACTAAGATTAGACATTTGACTTTTAATTAACTAACGAATGTAATGGAAATCGTTAAAGGTTCTTTGGGTACACATTTATCAAAGACTTGGAACCACGCTGCATGTTTTTGAAAGGTTTGACATCTCATATGCATATTGACATTGTTTTGGTTACCTCCTGTTCGGCAACCATTATTTGGAAAACATGAGTTTTGAGAAGTAATTTTTAGGAGAATCTATGATTAAGCCTTTATTTGAAACCCATTTTATCAAAAACTCAAGGTGCGTTCGGCTTGCTACTTTCAGTTTTGCAAAACGTTAAAAAGTTTTTGGTATGATATTTCTGAAAATGCATTTTCAAAAACGAGGTCAAATTTATAACAAAAAACTCTTAACACATTTTGACTTTTTGAGTGTTTTCAGTGAAAATTCTGAAAACACTCAAAAAATGGAAAACAGGCTTTTAAATAAAAATTTTTAAAAAAATTAAAAACATAAATATAAAATTCTAAAGAATAAATTTTGAAAAAAAAAAACTTTGAAAAAACTTAAATTTCTAAAAAAATAAAATTATAAAAATTTCTATAAAAATAAAAATTATAAAAAGTAAAAAGTAAAAATAGTCCAAGTTTTGCATAAAAATTCTAAAATATATATTTAAGTGAACACAAATAAAATTTCTGAATCTATGTCATTAATTTTTATTTTTATTTTCTATATTTTGAATTCAATTTATTATTTATTTTGTCGAGAAAAAAAATATTGCAAAATCTATCAACTTCAAAATGATAAATGAAACACGTTTTTAACATTTTTAAAAAAAGACTCTCAAAACATAAAATTGAAAATGAACTTAAAATTCAAAACTCAAAATTGAAATACAAACCAAAAAGACTCTCATTTTTTCAAAACTCATTTTCAACCACACAATTTTCAATAAAATAATTTTATATGTAAATGAAAAAAATTATTTTTTAACCATACATTTTTCAAAAATCACTATTCAAAAACATATTTTTTCCTCAAAATGGGACGCAAGCAGGGGCTAAAAGTCAGAGACTTGGAACCGCGCTGCATGTTTTTGAAAGGTTTGACATCTCATATGCATATTGACATTGTTTTAGTTACATCCTGTTTGGCAACCATTATTTGAAAAACATAGAGTTTTGAATAGTAATTTTTAGAAGAATGTGTGATTAAGCCTTTATTTGGGCCCCATTTTATCAAAAACTCAAGGTGCGTTCGGCTTGCTACTTTCAATTTTCAATTTTGCAAAACGTTAAAAAGTTTTTGGTATGATATTTCTGAAAATGCATTTTCAAAAACGAGGTCAAATTTATAACAAAAAACTCACATTTTGACTTTTTGAGTGTTTTCAGTGAAAATTCTGAAAACACACAAAAAATGGAAAACGGGCTTTTTAAAAAAAAATTTTAAAATTTTAAAAATATAAATATAAAATTCTAAAGAATAAATTTTGAAATTTTGAAAAAACAAAAACTTTGAAAAACCTAAATTTCTAAAAAATAAAATTATAAAAATTTCTATAAAAATAAAAATTATAAAAAGTAAAAAGTAAAAATAGTCCAAGTTTTGCATAAAAATTCTAAAAAATATATTTAAATGAACACAAATAAAATTTCTGAATCTATGTCATTAATTTTTATTTTCTATATTTTGAACTCAATTTATTATTTATTTTGCTTTTGTAGCGAGAAAAAAAAATATTGCAAAATCTATCAACTTCAAAATGACAAATCAAACACGTTTTTAACATTTTAAAAAAAGACTCTCAAAATAGAAAATAGAAAATAAACTTAAAACTCAAAATTCAAAACTAAAATATAAACCCAAAAGACCCTCATTTTTTCAAAACTCATTTTCAACCATACATTTTTCAATAAAATAATTTTACATGTAAATGAAAAAAAATTATTTTTTAACCATAAAATTTTCAAAAATCACTATTCAAAAACATATTTTTTCCTCAAAATGGGACTCAAGCAGGGGCTAAAAAGTAGGAAAAAAATTTGAATTTAATATTTTATGGAAATTTTTCAAATTTAAGATATTAAATATGACTCATTTCAAAGCTAAGAAACAATGTTTATTATTTCAAAAATCAGATATTAACTAAATTTTATTTATGAAATAAAGAATTAAAATTTATTTTATTAATTAAATATATTAAAGTCACAAATTATGAAATTAATCGATCACAAATCAGAAATTTTATAGGTAACAAATTATTTATCGATCACAAATTAAAAAAATTTATAGGTCGCAAATCACATATTTTATCGGTCACAGCTTATTTCACGATCATAAATTATCAAATTAATTGATCACAAGTTATTTCTCTAACACAAATGATCGAATTAGTGAGTCACGATTACAAATTTAGTCACGATTACTAAATCGCTACTAAATCCATTAACTTCAACGGTGTAAATATATGAAATTAACGAACACAATTTAAATAATAGAAGAAACTCATAACAAAATAAAATATATTCCAAATAAATATTAAATGCCATGCATATTAGATAAATAATAAAATGTTAATTCCACAAATAAAACATAACACAGATTTAAATTCATAACCCAATAAAACATGTCTTATTTCTAAATAAATTCTTATGAAATAAACTAAGAAACTGTAGAAATTAAAAATGTCTTGTTACACTGGATTATTTTATTGGGTCTCATATCCTGACACCACGTCTGCACATCATCGTTCCTCCAACCAACGACCCATTCTAACCTGTGAGGAGTAGAGAAAGTGGTGAGTATATGAGAATACTCAATAGGACACGAAAAAAATGGTGCAATCCTAAATAAAATATTAAATCATACGTAAAAAATATCATACCGTCATATCATGCCCCTGTTTGGCCCCCATTTTGGAGTGTTGAAAATTTTTGGAATAGTGATTGATGGGAGAATGTGTGGTAGAAAAGTAATGAAAAGTTTTAGATTTGTGTGTAATATTATTTTATTTAATGAATGTGTGGTTGAAATGAAGAGAGAAAAAATTAATATAATGTAATGGAAAAAAATGGGGGCGAAACGGGGGCCATATCTTTAGAAATCGGTAAGAGCTCATAATATATTATATCTTTGGTACCGGATGACCATTTCATTTCATATCATAACTTTTATTAGCATAATATTTATCAACATGCATGAAGAAATAAAAATTAAACAGGACAAACCACTTGCACCTCGTAATCCTATTTCGTCAGATCAAATAAATTTGAAAAGCAAAATCAAAATCACGTTCCAAAACTTTAATTTCTACTTGCTGCCACCGTAACACGTATCTATGTCTTCTTTTTTCTTTTCCTCTTTTGGGTATATAATGATTTCTTTTACATTGTATTTACTATTGGGAAAAATTCACAAATAAGGTGTATTCTTTACACCAATTAAAAAATCAGGTTTACAGTTTGAAAATTCAAAAATCATGTTTTTTTTTTATTTTTTACTTATGAAATAATAAATTATTAAATCAATTTATTATTAAATATATAATATAATTAACTCATCCCA
>CAIGRT010116018.1:0-13147 GCA_903798405.1 Fraxinus platypoda | reverse complement strand
TTTATAAAAGGTTAGTCAAACTAGGCCAATCTGAATAATGCCCCTACACACTTGCCCCTTTTCCTTTATGTTAATGTTAATTCAATTATTTTCTCCAACTTATACAAAAGTCATTCCGCCATTACCATCAACTATCAAGAAAAAAAGTCGAATCGAACCCGAAAAGCTTGGGATAGAATCAACAGGCAGAGCTTGTACAGGTGCTGAACCTACTTTCATCCCAGAATTCTTGACTAAGATTGGCATTATGAACACTACAATCATGGTACACTGCTGGTGAACAAAAATACTTCACCAATACCTCGACTCTTTTCATTTCTCATCTGCTAGCCCGAGGGAAGAAGATTGGCAGATATCAAACCTGGGTGCGTAAACACCGACCCCATCTTCTCCAACAAGCTTAGGGGAACAGACATCGGCTACCCAGGTGGCCTATCACCTATGGTTAGATCCACTCGGATGGGCATCCGGCTATCTAGAAAATATCAAGGAGTCGAGGACAAAAGAGATCAAGAATGGAAGATTGTCCATGGTAGCCGTGATGAGCGCATGATTTCAACATATATATGCGGGAACATGATCCATTGACAACCTCTACGCTCACCTTGCTGATCCTAGTCATGCTACAATTTTTGCTGTAAGTACAACCTAAAGACTTAAAGAATTAGCTCTACCTGAAATTATACGTGAATATGCATGCCTATGATAAGGCATAGGTAAGGAAACTGCAATTACACAAATATGAAAGCATATGACTAAGATAAAATGTAGACCTCGTGAACACTTGGTAAGGTAAATTAGACTACACATAAATATGATAGCATATAACTAACAGAAAATGTAGACTTCATGAACCTTTGGTAAGAAACATGCACAAAATGCATATGAAATTGATGGTGACATATCAGAAGCAGACTATGCATATGAAATAATTTTACTTATGGTGTCAACAGGCTTTCAGCTCCGAGTGATGGAAGACTAATCCAGCTCACTTTCACAAGATTGTTGGAGAAACACCAGCAGACATCACAGCATAGAAGAGAGGATTTACAGTGTTTTCCAATTTTTGCATCATTACCAATGCATTTGGCTTTCTCTACTTTCGATCCAGTGTACAAATACCTCCATGGAATATAGTTCAGGTCCCTTGCGAATTCTCTACGTTCATTATGGTAATTGGTAAAGAAAAATCCTAGATAAATCTAAGTCGATGAAACTCGGGGAAGCTAGTTAAACAATAAGATCCAACAGAAGAAAGAAAAGATCCATTTTAGGATGAATTGAGTTATAAGCTAACTGATAAACCAAGCAATGAATCAATCTCTTGGTTCAGACTTCTTATCATCTGATTCTCAGCGGTTTTGGTTCAACGAACTCAAACCAGCCAGTGAACTGAATAAATTTTGGACTTATAATTCAATATGTTGTACTTAAAAGTATAATTTATTTTGAAAAATGCTATATGCATGGAGTTCAATATATTTCAGATTGCATTACTTTAATATTTCTCTCTCGAAATCACTGGCGATATTAAATGACAACAAATATAATAAATCTTGTATAGGATTTCAGGATCCATAACCAACCCATCAGACCGAGCAGTTGTGCTCAAGAAAACAAAGGTTTCAAAAAAAAAAAGAAAGAAAGAAAGAAAAATATACATAACACAAATGTTTTAAGTATTCTTTCGAAAACGTAAGCTGGAAAAAAGTTCAACAATTTTCTCATGATCAGTTCAATGGTGTACGATACATGTTAATCATCGACTATTAACTATACAACAAATAACGACAAAGTTGGATTAAGAGTCTCCGTGTTTTGATAAACCAATCTTTATTTTTTCCTTAGCACGAGAAGAAAATATGGTATTCGAGTTTGATTCAAGTGCTTGAATTATTTGCTACTTGACTTCAACTCAAGATGTATTTGACGAGTTCCTACTTGATCCAAAAATTGAACACTTGAGCTTGAATATAAGCTCAAATTGAGACTATTCTGATTCGAGATCAACCTGTCCAATTCAAAATCAATCTGATAGGAGAGATATTCTGAAACAGAGATGACTAAGGAGCTGCTCGTTTAGATCGGACCATAATATATCACTTTATACTACTATCAACATATAAAGACTACCAGAGAGCAACTTACAAGTCTGCTCAACCCACATTTCATACATGATGTTCTCCCTGAACCCAAAAAGGACCGGGGAAAAAAAAAGTGCGCAGAAAATGTCTAATTCAGGAGGTTCACAATTTAGCTGTGCAAATATAGTGATACCTTTGTTAAAGGTGGAAACTCACTTGAAGGCATAAACTCCAGCACATTATATATAATAGCTAAGCAGCAGTATATTTGTCGAGCATTGTCTTTTCTACCGACCCAAAGCTCAGCTCAGCTCTCAGGCCAAAAAAGCCCAAGCCATTTTTTACCCTAGCCGCGACCTTTGGCTCATGAGCCGACTTCACTCGACTCGACTCGTTCACATCCCCAAACGTAGTAAACAATTTAACAAAGATTTGATCAATTTTCATCATTAAGAATGGATTGTGCAATTGCACTAAAAGGTTGACGGCTAATTTGCTCACTTATAAAATGGACCGGATGAGCAGAATAATTTGCTAATTTGTAAGAACAGAGGGCTGGAGCACGCATCAGTTCTTTACTTTTTGACAATCTACTTTTATTCTTCGAGAACTTGTGAGGGCTATGATTTAAAAAAGCTTAGGAATTTTCTTCTTTTTACATAGTTCGAAAAAGGTTACTTTCAATAATTCGGGGTTACTAGCAGCGCCTAATAGATAACCAGAGAATATATAATGGTACTGCGGACATGAATCCATAATAAGAATAAAATGATATTTCAAGTTTCTAAAATATATAGTTTGCTTTAGCACGTCTATAGTAAGCAAATCAGTGGTTATGGCAAGATGATATTTAGGCAATTACGTCATTTCAAAATGTGCAATTCACATATCAACCAATCCGTCTTAGTCTGTAATTGAGGCCCAAAACATCATAATTCTTCGAAAACAATGCTGCTCCAATCACAGCTGTTCACATGACCTGCACAAAACAATATGTTTCAGATAACTAATCCAATGTTAGAACTTTTGAGTAACTTTTACTTATTTCTAAGCTTAGCCAAATATGTTCGAACCATCAACCCTTTAGAAAGAGTCTTGCGTTGGTCGAAGATGCAATGCATTGTTTTGGAAGAAGTAAACTTAGGAACTTGCTAACCTTAATATCAAACTTCGTAATCCTCAGACCGAATGCACTAAATTTGAATGGTCAGTTCTGCACGTTTGAGTAAAAATCTGCCTCGTATGGTGCTTTGAAAAGCTGGATTTCCTGAAAGGTACCATTTTGGGGCAAGGCATGAATACGAGGATGAGTCGGCTGCTGTGCAGTCTGCCAAAATTCTGCAGAAGCGAGGGGCAAGCCTTCTGGGATTACTTGCATTACAGGCTGAGGCATTCTGGTGCCACTTTCGTTGATAGGGTTGTTTGGTATAATGGATTCGGGCTCACGTGAACCCCAGGAATTACTTGACAGAAGAGAGAGAGCACAACGATACTCCTGTGCTGCACCTAAACGGGATGAGAAGATGGATCCCTTAAAACCTGGGTAGAAAACATTATAAAATATTCACCTAAAATGATGCAAATCAAGTTCCACCTCGTATTAACAAAAAAAATTATTGAACACCTTTCCTCTTAGATAACCGGGTCATAGGGAATGGAATATTAGCATAGAAGCTTATCTACGTTTTGGTTTGCAGCATGGAACATGACTAGATAATACAAAAAGCAAGCTTTAACCTTCTTTTCTTTTCTAATACTGTCCAAGGGTCAGTCAATAGTTTAATACCTATCCTCAGGTATTAAACTATAACCATGCATTCACGCCATATACTGTTTACTAAAAGATATGCGTTTTCCGCGCCTGATAGTTTCCAAAATGAAGATGCGAAGGTGGTAGATTAGAAAGATAAAATCTGAGGGGTGAGGTGAGGGGTTGAAGATAATCTGTGTGTGTGTGTGTGTGTGAGAGAGAGAGAGAGAGAGAGAGAGAGAGAGAGAGCATGTTTCGGTGCGGTTAAAAGGTGCTTTTATTGGATTAAGATTCTTCAGACCATTCTCCAAATCTACTTCTCAAGAAATTTTGACCTTGCTTTATACTGGTTAATATATATACCTTTCCATGAATTAAAATTTCAGACAAACACACTTGGTCCTGAAGCTTGATTAGTTTTTTGTTTAGTTGAATGGTAAGTACACGAGTTTTCCTCCCTCTGTTCCGATATTTTGTTCTTCCCTCTGACTGGTGAAAATATATTATTTCATGGTCTAAGGAAGTTTTTAAATTGGAGAACCTTCTATTAAGAAAGACTAGGCGAAACCTCAAATCCTTGGACAAAAGACAAATGAAAGTAGATCGGTTTAGCAAAAACCTGAGAATCTTTACAGATGATTCACCAAAAGATGAAGTGTTGCTAGTACAATAAGCACTATTTGTCTCTTAAATCATTCAACCGATTACGAACTTGAACTACTAGATTTTGTCTTCATTACATTTCATTTTCCAGGACTTCCTGGCTCTATTCTCATTCTCCAATAAACAGACATCCACAAGTGCATTCTCAAGCTTAGTCAAACATGCTATTAGTGTGATGGATTCGATTTTGGCCTCCCCTACATTTAATAATCTTCATTCATCTGAATTTCTCTTTTCGTTTTAATTAGCGTGTTGGCATCTATCAATTTGGATTGCATTGGAAAAGTTATAGACGTGAGATCCTTCAAGTGTCACATCATGTTTAATCCGCTTTCAGTGTGGGTGCGTTCTGGCCTACATGTTCAATCATCACGATAGACTCAGAAATTACTTCACGAAAATTCTTATTGCTGTCAACAGGTGTCACCTCGAGTTTAATCCACCGAGTGTGGTTTTGTTCTGGCCTAAATATTTAGCCCTGTTTGACAGCCATTTTTTTTGTAAATGAGTTTTTGAATAGTAATTTTTTGGGGAGAGAGTGGTTAAAAAGTAGGAAAAGTTTTGGGTTTACGTGAAAAATATTTTATTGTGAGAATGTGTGGTTGAAAATGAGTATGAGAAAAAAAGAGTTTTGAAAGAATGGTTACCAAACATGGGCTCAATCTGCGTAATAGACTCAAAAATTATTAAGGAGGAAGAAAAACCTATGATTAGCAATCTGCATCGTTACTGGTAAATCAAATGTTCAAGGCTTTACACAGACATCAATAACGAGGAACTTCTTAGATATCCACAATTAGAGCAATAAATCATCCTCTAGACTACACATAGAATAAGGCTCAAGGCATGACATCCTACTCACAGAGAATTGCATATAAAGTACTCGGTACATAAAATTACAGTAAAGTCTCACCAGCTGCAGCGTGGAAATGATGCATCAGAATTGAAGCTGGATGCATTATTGTCAGTGGCGATGCAGCCAGGAGTATTAGGGGCTGCATTTTATACAGGCTGCTCCCTTCTCGAATATTTATGGTATTTGATTAATGAGTTCTGACATGTGATGGATGATTGAAGAATTTTGGGTCGAATGCCATTTTTATTCTAAGTAATAGTATCAAAACATTGTTTCCAATGTAGAATGTTCTACTCCATAACAATTACTGAGTTCACTCTCCCCGTTCTCTTCCTGGTTCCCTATTCTTTTTCATTTTTAATTTTTTTTTTTTTTTCACTTTCATATGGACATTGCACTTCTTCCATCCATAAACCCAAAAAACCACTCTCCACGCACCTCCCTACCACTCAAAAACTGAAAAATTCTCTCAAAAACTCAGAGATTCACTGCAGTCTTTCTTTCCCTTCTAAGATAAATATTGCATCAATAAACATGGACCAAATATTGACAAAAAAGAGGGGGGCTGAAATAACTCTCTTTTGTACAAAACGAGGACACAGAACATTGAGGCTAATAAGGTTAAACAAATCTTTGAAAATAATGTTGTTCTTTTTAAAGAAATCGTATGGACTTAAGAGATTTTTTTCACATTGAAAGTGCTTACTGCTTAGAAACATTATGATTAAATGCTGTCATGCAACGAATGATTATGGAGAGCCACCTACAAAATGACAAGATATCTAACTGAAATAAAAAAATAATGGGATATCTTTCTATGATTAATTTGCCTAACGGTGCTTCCCCCCCTCCCCTCTTATTGTTGTGGATTCCCACTCGATGTTAGATTTGGAGCATATGTTCATTATATATAGGAAGATGACAGTTGAACTCTCAGAAAAGATAACTCTTGTTATTCTTCAGAACTAAATGCACATATAATTTTAGTAGGAATGTTGCCAAGATGAGCCAATCTGTTAGTAGTGTTTGAAAAATACTGAATGTTGTACGTCAATCTCCTCAAGTAGTAAAACAAACCTGGATTTAAAACCTCTGATGTGAAGCCATTGGATACGCTATCATGCATACTGAAGGTGTGTGGCGGCTGAATTCCTGGCACGTGTACTTGCCCATCAAGGCCTCCAGCTTTGTCAGGCTTCGAAGGAAACGCTTTTGTTAGCGTGAATTTGGAGCTGCAGATGCTACCACAGGTTGAATTTGTAGCCGTTCTAGAGGGAACAAGTGGAGCATTATTCAAGAAAAAATTCATCTGTGGCCTGCCATCTATTCATGTAAAAGCATATCAGATCAGACATAATGAATGAGTATCACATAGAACTAAATTGCTTTAAGGATTGTACAGACATTTGGAGTTGCAACTTGTTGGAACCTCGAATGGGCATGCTTGGCTCAGCTTAAAAAGTAGAACTTATTTTTTGGACATTAAGTGCAGACTTGTGTCAAAAAATAGTAAAATTTTGTAATTGAAAATCCAAAAAACAGTAACTTGACTAAAAGAAAGAAACATGTTTGCCAAAAGAGATATTAAAAGTAACGTTTTTAAGATTATCCAAAAATGCTATGTTACACGTTTCCGGTGACACATATAAATGTTTAAAACCCATTCCTATAGTGTTATGTATGTGTTATGAACTCATTTATTAGTTAAGATGCCAAAAGATTAATGATTTGCATATTCAAACTGTAAGGGTATCCAGCAAAGTATAGGATGACAATTAAAAATTGAGTCAAAACTAATGTGGATACTACCATAGAATGGCGACGAGAGCCTTCCTGAATTAAACTGGATAGTTTCCTGCTGTGGTTTACGGCGCCGTGCATTGTGATCAGAAAGTCTCCTACGACAGCTTCGCTTCTTTTCGTCAAATTCTGACACACCATGGAACCTTTATGCACAACAAAAGTGAAAACCAAAAACTCTCAGATTATTTAAGCAAAAAGAAATGAGTATAGAATTAAGGAAATAAGTAGATGTAGAAATCATTACTGACTTGAAAAAATTGTTTTAAGACATAAAGAAAGTATATCATTCGAGAACAACCCTTTTATGTACTTCTGATTTGGTTGCCTTACCTGCTACACTGTTGACAAAACCGACGTTCAAGTCCTCCTACAATAACCTTTGGGCATTTTGAATGGCTGTCGCAAACTCTATGCTTCTGATGATAATCTTTCGCAGCAGAAAGATCAATGTTACAGCCTTCGACTTGACAGCGTGGAATAGGCCCGTTTGGAGTAGATGACTTCAATTTCTTTGTTAAAGAGGTGGATGGAGTGGGAACCACATTAAAGGATGCACTCTTGACGCTGCTGCCAGCACTGTTATTCTCAAAGTACATCCGCTTCCCGAGTTTCAGACCAATCAGTGGTTCTGCAGAGCCCACAGAAATCTCCAATGGTGAAGTTCCAGACACCTCATTTCTGGTGCTTTCATTTTTCTTGCTAAAATTTCCAGAAGAGCCCTCAAATGCCTCAAAATTGAAATTGGGACTTTTCATCCCGTCCTTTGGTAAAGAATCTGTAGAGGCTGATATTGAGCTCTTAGCTGAAGAACCATGCCCAACTTCCGAACCAGAACCACCACTATTCCAACCGCCCCCAGACAAATTGAACGAAATTTCCCCATCATCCATAATTATCCAGTCTGCTGATGGTACCTTCTTGGGGCTATCACTCACTTTTGAGCCGAACATAAGGAAGTTCTCCCAGTCCCACTTCGTATTCCACTCCATCTCAGAGAAATAATTCATCAAACAGACTTACTCGATTTTCCTTCTACATGAACAGCACAAGCAACTGGTAATCAGATCTGCAATCACCAATATCATGATCACTTAAAATATGCTCAAACAGACGGAATTGACTATGTTATTTCGCACAAAGGACGCATAATTATGGCAAAACACAGATAGAAGGATTAGTAACACAATATAAGATTTTTAAAAAATTAATGATGAAGAAATTTTACCGTACAGATACGAGATTCATCAGAATGGAGTGGTTGTCGGAAAATTGATGGTGTTTCAAAAAGGTAAAATATATTTACTTCTTCCAAAGCACAGGATTGAATCGTCTTTCTCCAATTCGCCCAAATTCCACAATTCAAAGAACCCAAAACAACTCAAGATTCCACAATTCAAAGACCCCAACGCAACTGCAGACCAAAAGTCAATAAATATTAGAAAACAGAGTGAAAAAGCCCATTCTTGAATCAACCAGTTAACAAGCACAAACTTCAAAGTCTCTTTTATTTTCTACTCAGAAATCCCAGTCGTGGCTTCAATAACACAAGCTTAACTGATTATGAAGCTTAGGGTATCAATTATCAAATCAATCATTCAAAGTTTAGCATTTCTGGCAAAGGAAAAGAAAGGTGGCAAAATATTGTTGCAGAAACTGTGATGAAATTATACTTTCCACCCTCTGTCTGTCCTCTTAACTGCACAAAGCCCCAAAACAAAATATGCCTATAAGATTTTTATTTACTATTTACCATTCTTTCCACCAGAAATATATTTTAATTACTGTAAAGAAGAAAACAGTCATTATTCAACAATCTCCTTTTTTAACTCTGCTCTCCCTCTTTTTCTCTTTCTTCTAGTACCAATTATTCCAAAAAGGAAAAGGAGAAGCCATTCACCCTTTCAGTTTCAGTAAAAAAATAATAATACAGCAAAATATGACTGATTAAGACCCATTAAACAAAAATAATTGAAGTGAAAACTATTCAGAACTACTCAGCAATACATTCAAAACTTCATCCTAAACCGAATATGTATAAAAAAAAAAGTCAAGTCAGAAACCCCCATATAGCTTTCAACGACTTTTTTACCCCATAAGATGAGAAAAAGAAACAATAAATCAATCATTAAATTCCTCTCACCAATTTCCAAGTACAATGAATCAATGCTTCATTAAAAACATAGAGAGTACGACGAAATTAGACACTAAAAATGAATCAAACTCGTGTTTTCTACAGATTCTAACAATGTAATTATGAAAAAGGCGGAAATTTATATTTGATTTTTATTTACTATAGTAAAAACTGAGAAAATGAAAATCAAAACAGCAATAAATAGGAAGTACTTTTTGTAAAAAGGAAAAAAATTATGGTTGTTGATGGGTTAGTTATGGTCCCCCATCTAGGGTTTTATTGGAATCCTCACAGAGGACGAAAACTTTTGCACGAGTAGAAAAAATTGTTTTCCCGAGGAGAAGCTCCAGAAAACGATGTCGTCCTCTCCCCATTCCTCCATTTCGTAATCGCCACTGAAGAAAAAAAAAATAAAAAAAACCTAACTTCTCCTCAATGACGTGGATACACATCAGAAAGCCATTGCGAGAAAGCTTCTTTTTCCATTTCCAAAGCCGTAACTTTCACAAAATTCTCCAATCTTTGAAAATTTCTTACAAGTTCAGAAAGCTTCAGCACATAATGCTGTAAAAATTTCTCAATTGTTTCTCCAAAAATAGAAAATTAATTCAACTGCTTTTAAATGATCTTCTTTAATAATTTTCCTTACCCAAGCTAATCATTAAAGAGGAATAGTTAATCAGCTTGAGATGATTAAAAATTGAGAGGAAATGGAGAAGAGATTTACCCCCATTAATGGAAAAGAGAGTAATATGAACAAGGAAATTACTGAGGCTTTTGTTTCACCAAATAGAGGAGAGAGAGTGCAAAGGGGGCGATAGTAAGGTAAAATTGTCTACCCATCCGTAATCTATTGTTCTAGTGGCAAATAGTCCTCGTCTTTTAATAAAATGTCAAAATAATCCACCCTTTCAGCATAATCGCTGTGTTCCACGGTTAATTTTCGATAACAAATGTTTTTTTGGTTTAGATTATAATCTCATTATAATTTAAAAGGGAAGAGTCAACTTTAATTTTTATTACACATTTTGTAAAATCCATTTATTCCTTCTCCCAAGCAATTTATAAAATCATTTAATTTTTTGATAAACGAGACATGCTTCATCTTGTGTGTATGATAACGATCCCTCATTGAATCATCGAATTTGCTTGAAGCTCTCGAGTAATCTTCATTCTTTTTAGATAGATTTTGCAAATATTTGTATCAAAATAGCTTCGATATTAGCTTCAACGCTGCATTGAGAATCATCGAGATTGATTATTCAACATTTAGAGCCTACTTGATTCTTATTGATTGGGAAAAAAAATGAGTTTTGAATAGTATTTTTAGAAAAATGTGTGGTTAAAAGTAGAAAAAAGTTTTTGGTATACATGTATAATATTTTATTGTGAGAATGTGTGATCGAAAATGTTCATATAACAAACCATAAAATAAATTAATGTGTGTCAAACATGCACTTAATCTATCCAAGTTAGTTGGCAATGAGGAAATGCTAATTATTTATAAGATGAGTACAAGTAAAATCCTTTGCTCGATCCAAATGAAAGTAGACTAGAAATCATGATTTCATAAACACCTACTCGTGTAAGAAAGCAAAATGCAACTTCATGAAGCCCCTGTTTGTTGTGCATTATTTGTCTGACAAAATGAGAATTGTGACCACTGAGATCCCACTTCAACTACTTTTTTTGAATTTTCATCTCTATGGTGGGGCCCAAGTTGGCCCACCAACGGTCAAAAAAATTCTAAGAATGAAGGGAAAAATGGCAAACAAACGGGGGCGAAGTTGAATATGCGACTAAACATAATAGTTTATCGAAGATTTGAACGAATTCTACCACCAAAGATTGATTGAAAATTAAGGATTGATATGTGCAATTCTACTCCAATAATAGTAGTGTGAGGCTGTGAGCTTTTGAGAGTGGGAAGAGTGTGGGGCCCAGAGGTGGAATGGGCAAAGGTCATAAGGTTGGTATGGGCGAAGTGGTGATGGATGGAGGGTCAGGGTTTAAAGGATTAGAAATTGTGGGACACGTGTACGGGGTTGATGGGCCCAATTTAAATGCAGCCTTTTCTCAGCTTTTGGACGTTATGAGTTATGACAGAGGCGCTTCTGGCATCTCGCACAGGAGAGACAGTGGAATAGACGAGTCAACTGAGTCCACTCATTCTAGTTTGGGATTTTTTGTTTTGTCCTTTTCTATTATTATTTTTCAAAATTTATGAATGTTTTTTTTTTCCTGCCTTTTTCTAGGACTAGTTTTTGCCCTTGGGTTATTTTGAAGGTACATTAGTGTGTTAAATATGTTAAANTATTTTGAAGGTACATTAGTGTGTTAAATATGTTAAATTATCGTGAATTACATCTTGAATGTTAGATATGGACAATTTAAATTATCCCAGTAAATTTGCAATTGATGTAAAATAAATTTTATTTGGAGGTGAAAGTTATCTTGTTAAGTTAAGTCTAATTTTCAAGAAATGTTGGGTGTTGTTTAATTTAACATTGTGTGTCTGAATGCAACTATCAACTTGACCACTATTTTAGGTATTTTGGCAATGTAGACAAGCTATAAAAAAAATATAGCTCACGAAATCTTATGGTAAAAAGAAGAAAATAAGTTAATTTGATGATTTGAAAGGGAAAACAACGAATTTTGGCCTTAAAAACGACTCGCACCCAGCGAAGCTAGTGGTCACGACGTGCGCGCCAAAGAGAGATTTCCGAACTGTGGTCATGAACGCGATACCGATAACCGCAACCAAAGTTATGGTCGAAATACTAAAATACGTCTAAATATTTTGTCAATTTAAGTTATTTTCTTCTTTTTACTGCAAGATTTCGTTCATTCCATAATTATGTCTTTTATTTTGGTATGATTATTGAGTTTTTGTTATTTTTGATAAAATTTCAATGATAATGTTTTTATTTTAGCTGCATCTTTTATATCTTTTATAACATTTTTAGTTGTCTATATTACCAAAATATATAAGATAGTGGTCAAGTGCGTAGTGACATTCAGACACACAATGTTAAATTAAATAACGATAAACCTGTCTTGAAAATTAAACTTGACTCAACAAGATAAAAGTAACTTCAGTAGCATTTGACAAATTTACTTGTATTAAATTACTAAAAGTAAAAGAAAAAATGTCCAACTTAAATTTACCCCTTCTACATTTACAATGTATAATAATCATCTATTATATTTCGGATAAAGGAAAAAAAATTCTTGAACAAGATGAAAAGCAATGAAGCAACATCCAATGAGAATCTTCTGCGAAAATATTAACTATCTAACAGAATTGAAGCCTCATTGAGAAAGCAATGTTCATCAATAAACTTGTTACTTGTTGCAGAATTAATTGGTTCAGACGCCATATTTATGATCCCGCTGTAAACAATCATAGCAAGTTAACATCATCGAGATATAATGCGAAGTATAAGTGTAAAAACACAAGTAAAGTTTCAACATTTTATGAGCAATCTTGTAATAAAAAGGAATGTTATGTAATAACACAAGTGAAGCTTGAATAAAATTAAGTTATATAGTCCTTTTGTAAGTGTTACATAATTTTTTTGTCTTGGTATGTTTTTGGTGTTTGCAGAAAATAAAATGAAACAAACCACTAATTTGTTTGAGAGAGCAACTAAGCAAACATTTTTCAATATCTATGACCTCTTCAGCAAATAAGAATAAATGAATATGTACCTGCGATCGATGCCTCTTGAAAATATAAGTGTGTGTAATATCTCGAGAGCAAAATTCTTCTTCTGTAGACCTCTTCATTGACAAAAGACATTCAACAGAGAGTTCTTAAATAAATGAGTACCAACAGAATACAAGAGAAATTACCT
>CAIGRT010115998.1:560-11812 GCA_903798405.1 Fraxinus platypoda | reverse complement strand
ACCCATTTACGTTTTTTCAAACTATACATGTTGCAATGTTGCAGCACAAGCCAGACTCACTTGAGTTGGGTCTATATCTTGGATTCTTCACACAAATTCACAGAGTTCATATAATCCTTGTATGTTGTACACTTGTACTGGTTGTTCAAATTCCAGTTGTAGTGACCACTGACCAAAGAAACATGAAGGCAGGGCACAAGATGTCTGAACCTAAAATGCTTAAATCCATTTTGGTTTACATAGTAGACATTTATGTATTGTAATGCATTTTGGATGGAGATTCAATTAGGAGTGTGTTTGGTAGGGATTTTTGGAGGAAGAATTGATTTTTGAATAGTGATATGATGGGAAATGTGTGGTTGAAAAAGAAGAAAAAAGTATTGATGTGATGGAAAATATTATTTTATTGAAGAATGTGTGGTTGAAAATGAGAATTGATTTACTGTAGAAAATGAGAATTTTTACCAAACAGGCTCTAGATATGTTATATGAAGACTTTCTGATTTAATACTTATTTGATGAAAAGTAATTAGGCTTTAGTTTATAGATTTTCTAGTATTTGTTAGTTGTTTCTTATTTAAATTTGAATAGCTTAAACCTTATATAAAGGGAGCAGATTATGCACCATAATATTTAGACTTGAATATTAAATACAAATATATTTGCCTCTCCTAATTTCTGCTTCCCTCCTGTCTGTTTATTTCTTCTCCTCTTTCTCTTCTTCTCTCTACTTTCCCCTTCTTCTACATGTCTCGTTCTTGTTTGATTTTATCCTACGTCAATTTGGTATTAGAGTTTGGTGCTCTCCTCTAGCCAATTAAGGTTCATGTTACTATACATCTGCAACCACCACCTTTCTCACAATCCGCCACCATCTCCAAAACCAACTAAAGTCCACAACACCAGCCCTTCAACACCATAAAAGAGAAGGCAACAACAACCGAAGAACCAGCTGGCAAGAAAATTTTGTTTACCGCTTTAGTTTTAGTTTAGTTTTTTCCCAAAAAAATAAAAAAATAAAAAATGAAATTATATACATATTTTAGAAAAAGTAAATAGGGTTTATTTTACAGGTTTCTAGTACTTTATTAGTTGTTTCATACTAGAATTATATTAGCTTAAATTCTATATAAAAAGAGCTTATGCATTGTAATTGTTAGACTTGAATATTGAATATAAACATATTTATTTCTCCTAATTTCTACTTATCACCCTTATGTCTATTTCTTCTCCCTTTTCTCGTATTCTCTCTCAATTCCCCTTCTTCTACAAGTCTCGTTCTATTATGATTGCATCCTATGTCAAATTTTCTCTCTTTAAATCTTCTTGTAGGCTTTCACAAGCCTGTAATGTACACCATAAATAGGATTGCTAGAGAGCAATGTTTTGCCATTAAGATGTATTATTAATTATGCTTTAATGCAGGTTACTGATAGAATTTCTGAAATTTTTAAAATTCTAAATATTTGATTCATTATTCTCTTTCTAGTTCTACTCATGGACTTATTTTCTCTTTTGGAATGTCTACAATTTCTTATTTCCAAACATATCCTTACTTAAAACCTGTGATGTGATCAACGAAGTTTCTTGGCCATCTGTTTTCTGGAAAAGGTAAAAAGTTATATCAAATTTTGACCTTTTCAGTTCTCATTAATAACTTAAATGTAATTTCAAATAACACGTTCAATCATGGACATTGGGATTAGGGCTGGACATGGGTCGGTTTAGTTCGGTTCTGAAGAGAACCGAATCGAACCAAAATTTTCGGATATTTAATAGATGGAACCTTCGGGTCCAAATATAATTATAGAACCGTTTGGATTCGGTTCCGTACCATAATTAAATTTTTTAACATTTACAGCAACACTCCATAAATACAACTAATGACATGTTCATTCGTAACTTTTACAAATTAACGTAGCCTAATTTAAAAACATATAAACAACAAGCTGTCCAATAAGATTAATTCAATGTATACAAAAATCAAAAATTAGATACTAATATTAAAACATCNGCCTAATTTAAAAACATATAAATAATAAGTTGTCCAATAAGATTAATTCAATGTATACAAATACCAAAAAGTAGACACATAAAAAAATGAAATATAAATTAAAAGTTATAAAAATAAAATATTTTTAAGTATTGGTAATACTTACCAACTATTTGATTTAATGATCAATTGCTCGACTTGTCATACTAAGAAACTCTACAAGCAAAATTGAAAAAACACAATTAACAAACATAAATAAACTAAAATTTGTTCAACTAAATTAGTTAATTTTCTAATTTGTTTAGAAAAAATTAAAATAATTTCATTAATTCAATATAAAAAACTAAAAAAAATTATTTAAATTCGGTTCTTATTCGATTTTTCGGTTCTTGGTCTAGAACCGAGAACCGAACTGAACCAATCGATTTTTGATTCAGATACCCGTTCGGGTATTTAACTTATGAAGAACCGCTCGGTTCGGGTTCAAGTTCCAGTTCGGTTCGGTTCAGGAGTTTTGTCCAGTCCTAATTGGAATTCTAAACTTCAAATATTGTTTGCCCTATTAAAAGAAGTTTATGAAGATGTAGTGATGTAGAACGGAACAAGAGAGGGAAAGCGAGAAGAGAGAAGAAATTGGAGACAGAAAATGTGTATTTCTGAGTCAATAATACAAATGTTGTGGAAGTGAATGTTTTTGGGGTTAGATGTGTTATGCTGCAACGAGGGCATCAATTTAGAAGTTTGGTTATTTGCTTTTCAGAATCAAATACACTAAGCAAGAACAAAAAACAAAGAAAGGATTATTTTCTTTTTTCTTTTTTTCTTTTTTTAGGAAAATTGCTATATAAAGGAAACCTCAAACAAAGCTGAACAACAGTTCCACGTGAATAATAAAAAGATGATTTATTTATTTATTTTTAACTATGAATGATAAGCAATACGAAAACAAAGTAACAAACTTTCTATTGCCAGTTGAACACTCTTCTTTGCCTTTGCTGCTGCCCTTTAGTTTTGTGTGTGGTTTTTGGATTGATTTTTGTTATAGGATGATTGGGTTTAATGTTAGCACGGTGGTTGAAGGTGGTAAGCGCATACGGATGTGGTTGTTGCTAAAATAAATTCTTGAACTTGAACATCTATAAAAATTGTTTGACTGAAGGAAAATGACTTACTATGATATCAAATTGACGTAGAACACAATTGAACAAAAATGAGATTGTGAAAGAAAGAGGAAGAAAGGAGAAAGAGAAGAAGAGTGATAGAATACAAAGAATTTAGGAGAAATTATTAGTTTATCCAATATCAAAGTCTAACTCTTAAAATGCATGAGCCCTTTTATATAGGGTTTAAATTAATTTAATTTGAGTAGAAAAATATTAGAAAATCTATTAAATAAAACCCTCGTTATTTTTCCTAAAATAAGTATTCAATCTGGAAAGTAAACAACTAATAGATACTAAAAAATTTATTAAATAAAGACTTAATTACGATTTCTAAAATAAGTATCTAATTTGGAAAGTAAATTAAATTTTATTTGTACTAGCATTCCCATCACTTTTTCCCTCAAATTCTTCTATATCTTCTCCCATTTTTCCTCTTTCTCCTCACTATTTCTATTCTTCTACGTCATGCGGGCTATGAGTAAAGATAATGAAAAGGAGAGATTTGAGGACCCAATGTAGGCTGTTAAGTAAAGATAATGAAAAAGAGAGATTTAAGGACCCGAGTCCTACTTGGTGCTAATGCCGAAAGACGGTTCAAGAGTGTAAGTTAGCACTGATTGATGCCTCTGTTTCTAAATTCAGTGCTCTACATGTGGTTTATTCCTTGATATTGTGTGTTTCCTAGTTGATGCGTTAATCTTGTATTCCAATGAGTCATTGCAGCATTGTGGTGAAATCAAGTCTTGCTTGAACTTTGAGCTGTTTTCTAAGACATTGAAGAAGATTTTAGTTTATATTTGTGCGAATTGGGTACTATGACTGTCGCCCTGGCTAATAGAGTTGTAATAATCCAAAGAAAATTTTGACAATTCCCAAGAGTTAGATCCATATCCATGTCTGTGTTTGACACTTATACCCAAGTTCAAGCAGCATAGTTTTTGCCTCTAAATCTTGGTGCAGTAAGATCATACTTACGTTGTGTTCTTTTGGTTGTTTCAACGTTCTCATTTGAATTTTAATTTAATTGAATCATCATTGCTTTTTATTTCCAGGCTTTGGACACATTTAACACTGCTGTAGTTTCTCCAATCTATTATGCAATGTTCACATCGCTTACAATTTTTGCCAGTGCCATAATGTTCAAGGTATCTAAGAATGTTTGTCTTGCAATAATATTACAGTGTTGCTATTTTTGTTAAACTCTAAACCTGTACTCCACTACTCTAGGATTGGGCTGGTCAGAGTGCTAGCAGCATTGTTTCGGTTCTCTGTGGATTTATTACTGTACTTTCAGGTACAATGGTTTTACACAGTACAAGAGATCCAGAAAAGACAGCAGCTGCAGGTATGTGTCTCTACTTGTGCATGAATATTCATTGAAACATCTACTTTCTTTGTTTGCAGTTAACTTTGTTTTCAGTCATTATTGGAACTTCTACTTTTCGACGATTGTTGCATCTAGCTTATAGAAAATGATGTAATTTTTATGAAGTTAGCACTGAGCACTTTCTGTTTCAAGTTGTCCACTTGATTTTATTTCTTTTCAGTTTATGGTAGAATTATTTGTAAATACATTTTCTTTTCTCCGCACCAAACAAAGCATGCTTGAAGCATTCCCCTAGATATCTGTGTATTGCCTTGTATGAGACTGTTTTTACTCAAATTCTTAATTTATGAACCTTATTGCCGATTCAATTGAAATTATTGAATTGAATAAAGAGATATAATCGGTGGGGTTTTTTTTTTAGATCCTACTAGGATAGGAATATGTATTCTAGAACCAGGATGAATGACCATTGTCAATTCTCAGGTGAGAGTTATGTTTACTCGTAATTGAGAACTTCACCCAACTGAGATGTGGAGAAATCATGTTATCTCAAGAGTATGTTTGGTTAATCCTTCAAAAAAGTATTACTTTTTTACAAGCAAAGACTTGCTTGTACAAGAGTATGTTTTTGAACTAAAGTTTTACTTTCATTTTGGCAAAAAAAAAAAAGTTACTTAAAATTAACTTTGAAGAGTAGACATGCTTGGCTAAGCTTAAAAGTTACTCTTTTTAGGCTTAGATGAACATGCTTTTATTCACTTGAAAAAACAGATCCTCTGAATTTTTTATTTAGGATATTCCATCTTTCCGTTTTGTTTATTGATATGGTGGCATGAATATAGGAGTTCAATATCCTTATGCACTACCCTTTCTCATTGTTGTTGTTTGTTACTGATATCATTATGTTTTGTAGGTCAAAGTCGACTACCATAATTCTATTGATATTTTGCAGATTATTCAGCACTACCTCAAATATCATGGCGGGTCCATGCAAATGGCGAAATATGGAAACAAAAAGACAACGATGAATTGCACCCTGAAGTTGTGGCGATTATTCGGCAAGAACATTTCAAGTAAGGTAACGGAACTTGGACGATCTTGTCACTCAAAGCTATCTCTAAATGTTGTCTTTCAAGATTCTTGATCACGAACTTCAGGTTGATCTGCTGTTTGAGGGTAGGTCAGTCATAGCTTTACTGAAACTCAAGGGTGCTTTTTTTTTTTTCACAGCCCAGGCTTGATTAGCATCAGTATGCACTAGTGTATAATAATATTAAGGCATTCTTTGTGCTCGTATGTACTGTAGATAGAACCACATTGTATTTTTATGCCACTGAAATGTCTACTCTTTACAAAAAAGATGAAATGAAGAAATTTCCCATTTTGTATTTGACATTGAAGATTATGCTTTTCTTTGTTATTGTCCAAAGTATTTATCGTATGCCATGTTTGCTTCAATATGCTTGTATAGTTTCAATTTTGGCATGGTCATGAAGTCAAGTGAAAAGCTAAAATCTTGTTTAATGTACAATCTATCTTAGTCGAAGCCAAGTTATGTGTACATGGCTACTTCCATTTTGTACAATAACAGCACATTGTATACATAACGATTAATTTGTACATACAGAATTAATATAAATATATGATTGTGCACACGTCTAGCATACGTGTCACTGTCCCAAGCATCTGCTCCGCACTTGGCTATCCAATGTTTACCATGGGCACGATAGTTGGTAAACTAGATATGCGTCCTTTCCGTTCCTGTCATGCATTTGGGACCCCACTATTCCTTGTTTTGCTGCACAATCAAAAGTTACGAACATTCTCCAATCCAAAGTTCTTGAGTGAAACCAAGCTTGAAACATGAAGCATTGCCTCGATACTATTAGATCCTCGTGGTTGTTCGAGGTCAACTTCTTGCCCGAGATTACTCTTATTGCAACAGTACAGCATAAAGAAGTCCCCCCATAGCACCATAATCACACCATCTTTGAAAACTTTGAATGGATAGACTACTTCAAGTGTTGGCCCTATTAGCTCTGTCATTTTAGTGATGACAAATTGTCGAGTCCACGACTTCTCCACTCCATATTCCTTCATAACCCAGATGTTGATTTCACAATACGAAGTATTATCGCATAAACACAGACGATCTTGTAAAACTCCGAGACTCCCCAGAAGACCTTGCGTGCCCGGAAATGGAGCTGGAAATGGTTGAAACGCTTCATTTTCAAGATCAAAACATGAAATCAGTTCATGAGTACCATCTAAATCTTGTATCAGCCAATGAATATTTCCATTGAAAAATAACCCAACAGAACGACAACGACGACCATATGCAAAATTCGACATATTTTCATTAATTCTTCTCCATGATCCCGTTCCGAGGGTGTAAACATGACATTCCGACCTCGGAATTCTTACGCATGTTTGCCTAATCGGGTCGAGAACCTGGTGGTGAAAAACTCGAACCACTTTGTATTCACCAGCTACTCTGCTTACCCCGAACCCGTACGTGACTATGCTAGGATACCGAACGACTCCCTTGGGAGCCGGGAGCCTAACATATTCCCGTGTTATTGGATTACAGACGTAAACACTTTCGTGTTCGTAATTCGTATCCCTCAGGCATATCAAACCATTAACAGAGCCATCAAGAACTATATTTGCATCAGAGAATTCACTCAACCTCTTGAGATCAAATTTCACAAGAGAATCATCGTCAAGATCATGATGATCAATCTCATCTTCAAATTCCACTACCTTCATGAAATTCTTGAACATATCAGATTGATGGACGACGAGGCCTGGACGAGCCTTGGCAAAATGTAAGGCTGCAAATTTACTGTCGGAAAATATCTTGATCCAGGTTTTGCACACGCAGTTGCATCGGAATACGGCTCGGGCAGGGAGCCTCGACAGAATTTCAACCAAAATATCTGATGGTAGGTCCATTAAGAACCATTTTCGCTGTTTTACGTATTTGCATTCTATTGAATTCTCCATAGCTGTAGTGGGATAGCTTTAGAGAGGGGATGTATCTTCATCTACAGGTAAGGATGAATTTATATAGGAGAGACATCGAGGGAAAATTTGAAAACGGCACTTTTTAACGCTATTTCAAGATTCCCATGTTAGTTTCTTGTTAGGCGTTTTCGTCTGTTAAATGACAGGTGGAGACTGAACAACATGTTGCTTGTATATATCATATAGAGTAATGCTAAATGACCCGCGTTGATGACCGCGGGGATGACCGCGCCCTCACAACCGAGGTGAGGGTCCCACGTGAATAAAATAATCCCGACCCCCCCATGTGTGTGTGTGCGGTCAACCCCGAGGTCATCCACGCGGTTCGTCTAGCATGGTTCATCCTTAGGAATAATGCTAAATGACCCGCATGGATGACCGCACCCTCACAACCGAGGTGAGGGTCCCACGTGAATAAAATAATCCCGACCCCCCCATGTGTGTGTGTGCGGTCAACCCCGAGGTCATCCACGCGGTTCGTCTAGCATGGTTCATATCATATATGTGTGTGGGGGTAGTGTTAAAAGGTTTCATAGGTCGCCAAAATATTTAAAAATGGAAAATGATTCTGGTACATAACTATTTACATAATATTTTATATTTTGTTGATGTGTCGACATCTAAGTGGAGAGGTTTTTGATTGATGAGGTTTAATTTTACTGATGGCCAGTGACGAATTCAGAAATCCAAGTGAGCATGAACGGTCAGAAAAAAAAAATTCCAGCGAAGTCAGCACGAGCGGCCATAGGGGCTTTTCAGGTGTTGGCTCCGCCCCTGTTGATGGTCGCTGAACTTTAGCCCCTGTTTGATAACCACTAAAAATAGTTTTTTAATGGGTTTTGGAATAATGATTTTTTTTTTAGAATGTGTAGTTAAAAAAGTAGCAAAAAAATTTGGATTTACGTGCAAAATATTTTATTGTAAGAATATATAATTGAAAATAAGTTTTAAGAAAAATGAGTTTCGTTTTAATGGTTGTCAAACATGTGCTTAATTTGTTTCGGACTTATCACTAGTCTTGACAAAATGTTTCATTTAGGTTATTAGTTCAGTTTCATGTTTATTCTTTAACTGAAAATCTTACGTCTTTGTAAGTTAACTCATAACAAATTCATTAAAATCAAATTTCTCGTTTGTTTTTATATCTTTGTTGATGATTGAGAAATGATGCAGACAAATTTAGATAAACTTTATACAATTTTTGGGTAATTGCTGGAATTTGTGGAATAAATATGATTTTTATTAATAACTACTTTCAAGTATGTTATAGAGAATTTTTTTGAGTAGAAGACCAATGCATCTATTTATAGGCCCTTAAGCGAGAGTTTTCGGACCTCTTACCACATCCAGCTATAGTGTCGATATTTGTAGCCGTGTAACTATCATGATAAATGAATTTCAATTAATTGTCGAGTTCATTAAATCAAGCTATCATTTTGCCTATGTTTTCGATGTTGCCTATATAGATAACAATTAACTATCACTTAAATCGTCCTTAATTTCTTTAGATTTGTGGATTCTGGAGGCGACGACGTCAGAGGAAACACTTGTTTTAATATAATTGGTCACGTAAGTGGTGATTGTGTCAACAATGAAACACCTTCATGTGGAGTAATGATAATGTTTTAAAATGACAGCGAGATCGATCGAGTTGGTTGAGAGAGCTAGCTAGCAATCCAACCTTGGATTATATTATTGCAATAACATTTTCAATCTTCTGAAGTGGGTCCGAGGTGAGCCTCGTGTTTGGTCACCAAAAATCTTAAATCTTCTTAAAAATAGCAAACTCTAGTCCCTTCATGTGACTTGGTGCACAAAAGAACTTATGCTGATGCTTTTGAGTCCTTTAATCTTTATCTTATTCCAATTTACAGCTGCTTTTATCTCAACAAAACTTGGACTATCAAAGCTGCTTTATTGGCGGGTCCCAGCCATTTTAACCAACTAAAAAAAAGTAGGGAGTGAGTATCATAAAGTTGCTTAAACGGACGTGCCGACAGGCTTTTGTCGACGTCTTGTACGGCACCAATAATATTTAATACCAATTTAGGTGGCAACACTTATATAATTAAATACAAAATTTATAATTTATTAATAAAACACATGATATGCTAACATATATTTGGTACAATCAATTTTATATAGCATTTTTCCAATGTGAGACATTCTTTGTCACACAAGGTTACTTATCTTAGGACGAATAGACAGAGAAGGGCTTTCGAATGCGTTCTTAGATACTCCAAATTTTGACACAGCATTTTTAAGATTCTTAATGTCCTATTGTCAATTCCGTTTGCCATATATGGCTGTTCATTAGATACTCTCCGTTAATATGGATCGGTGAGCGAGTAGTAACTTAAAACAAATGTATAAATTGTTTGGTGACCATCTTTTTGTATACAGAGAGACGATTAAATACATATTCCAAAATAAAAATTGTCAATGACAAAGTATTCTTAAACTTATTAATGTCTTATTGTCAATTCTGGTTGTCACGTAAGGCTCGCTGTTATATACTCTTCAACAGGGGCGGATTCAGGGTTTTAAATCAGCACGGGCAGCCGTTGACCGTCGATAACAATAAAATATTAAGAGTTCATTTGATGCCCATTTTTGTAAAAAAAAAAATGTATTTTAGAATAGTGATTTGCTGGAGAATGTGTGTTTAAAAATAAGGAAAAAAGAAAATGACAATTCTGGTTGTCACGTAAGGCTCGCTGTTATATACTCTTCAAATCCATTATTACGGACATGTTAGTAGACCACAAATTCAATAAGAAAATGACAAATTATTATCAAACAAGACGACAACGAATATATTTAAAAATCTTATTTTTCTACGGGTTTCATATTTCGAAAATGTCGTGCAATGACTTCATTATTAATTGCCAGTTCGTCTTCAAGAAAGCAACGAAGAGTAAAATTATGGGAAAAGAAGAGCTCGTTAAAAAAAATTGAAAAGTAATGAAAAACCAAATCTAAGAAAATCCAAGAGAATTGATGAAATCCTACTCAAATCTCATGTATTCAAAGCACCAATAAAGTTCAAATTTTTCGAAGAAAATAAATTAGACTTCTTTAACGAAGAGTTCGTACGAACAATGTAAAAAAAAAAAGGTATATTTCCAGATAACTTATACAAAATATTGAATTTGTAAGAACATAATAGAGATGAAAAATTATACGATTAAATTCAATATTCACTTAAGTAATTTATACAGATTAAACATGTTTAAATTCCAAGTAAACAATTTATTTCAGCAATTCATTCAAATTAAACAAGTCCATTTCAAATTAATTAAATATTGCCAACAACAGACTATGTAATTAATTATTAAAGAAATTATTAGAGGGTGTATTTACTATTTAGCCCCTCTTTTGTTTGGATAAAAAATATATTTTTAGTAGATTTTGTTAAAAGTTAGTGTAATGTGTAATTGATAAATTGATAAAAGTTATGGATTCCTTTAAATGTGCGGCTGAAATGAGTTTAAGGAAAAATAGAGTTCTAAGAAATATATACGGCCAATCAAGGGCTTAATTGGAACTTGTAAATACTTTTATATACTATTTCAAGTGAACGACATTTGTTGAATTTAATTAATTTTTCCTAATTTATTCATATTTAATTTTCAGTATGTAAAACTAAATTATTGTTGGAATAAATAAAGAATTTGAATGATGTAATTTGATGATAATCATTGGGAACCATAACTTGAATTTTTTTTTTTTTTTTTTTTTT
>CAIGRT010115939.1:0-10613 GCA_903798405.1 Fraxinus platypoda | reverse complement strand
TGCCTGAAACGTAAGTTCTTTACTCTTCGTTTTGTAGCAAAAGAATGAAATATAAACTCCTCACAACTGGAGAATGGAATACCATTTCAAATATTATTGAAAAGAGTACGAATAATCTAGGATATTGTTCAGCCTTCTTGTCTTCCTAATCTGGCAAATATTTTGCTGTGTTCTTGTTTTAAACCATCTATGTGGTGTAGTTCGACTGAAACTATATCAATATTCAGAGTTTCAGTACCTATTCCTGGTGGCAGGTTGTATCTTTTTGGTGAAATTAGAACATTTCGCTGTTTTCTGATGTATTTCTTGTTTCCGTTGGACATTCTATTGAAATTGTGCTATACAACATTACTAATAAACTATTGTGCATCAAAACAGCTGAGGGTGCGCAGTTGGATACAAAAATTCAATCTTCACATCACCTGATTATAATGATCTGATATCTCTAGACCATCCCATCCTAGGATTTCATTCATCTGTATAAAATAAATTACATAGACACGTTGCAATTTTATTTCGCACAAAAGAATTTCTTGGTACTCTTCTAAAATAAATTAAAAACAATTTTTTTAATTCCTAAACTACCCTCTTAAACTAAACAGGAAAGAAATTAAAAATTCATCTTTCCCCAGCAACCCAACATATTTTTTTATTAATAAAGGCAATTTAGATGTCAATTCATTTTTATTTTTTTTTCCTTGAAGAAGCATTAAAATCATAAAAAGGTGTAATGCACGTTTTATGCCAAACAAACTTAAAAGTGTTTACAATAGTAGCTTAACTATTAGAGTCACGAGACTTGGACACAAGCGAAATACACGTGAACAGATAAATGACTTTTTTTTGAATCGGACAATTACTTAATTCCAACGAATGATTTGAAAACAAGCGACAGTATCACACGGGATGTCTCTATAATTATGACTAAGTGATGATGGTTGTGATGCACCTTTCCATGACTAAGGAATCAAGTGATATATGTAATGACGTGTCCCACGTTTCTTTATAAATTTTTGGACCCATCTATGTATGTCACACAAAAACAGTTGAGAGAATTCTTTAAGGTGTTGATATAATGCCAAGGCACCAACTTGCACTATCAAATCAATTGACAGACGTGAATGTTTAATTAGCAACTCTTTATTGCGCATCCCATGATGAAAATATCAATAATGAGTTTTGATTCTCAGCCTAACTATTCAAGATCATGTAATTATAATGCTCATCCCAAGTTATATGCAAGAAATTGAACTTTATTTTCAATAAATTCTGATCGAAGCTATAATTTAGAGTAAAGTTAAAGATAGATTTTTGGGATAGGCTAAATATTTTTTTTTCTTTTACCATGAGCTATAGCCCAATTTTGCCTCGAAAGGGTCCGTCCCCAGTCAACTGCAAATTTTGTTTCTTGCAATTCCGTTTGTTGATAATTGTAATATCCATTGAAAGATTTAAAGATCGTTGTTGATCTCGAAATTTGTCAAGATATGTGTTCGATGGATCCCGACTCCACTCTTGATCATGCATAAGTTACCTGTATACTTTAAACAAAGTGTTGATGCACGCAATCGTAGCTTCAACAATGGGGGTGATGATCGTAACATTTTGACGTTCAAGTCAGTTAATAGAATATATTTTTGGATGTCAAAGATACACAATGGAAGAAAATAATGGGCTCCTAGTTGAAGAGAAAATACCAAGCTACGTATCACAACAACAGTGCTCAAGAGTTGTGATACTAGGAAGAAGATGGTATACGCTGTTTCATTGCTAGAATAATAGTACCTTTGGAGGGGGGAGCAAAAAACCGTGAGCTTTTATATGAAGAGAGGGGTGGTGTACATTGAATTTTGACAAGTAATCTCATCTTGAGTGCTCACTAGTCAAAAGGTGTCAATCCTAATCGTCGAATGCATGTGGTTGCTTGCTATAAGCTAAAAAGTAGCTATCCTACGTCATAAAAGCAATCTGAGAAATTGACTAAACTTATCTGTTGTAGGTTGTCAAGTTTGTCAAATATATAAGTATCTCTGTATGGAGTATCTTTTGATCAATGTTGTATTGGTAAAAGATGTAATTGATGGTAGAAGCCCATCACATTGAAAATAAACTGAAGCAAGAGGTCACGCACTCACCTCGAAAGCACCACTTAGGAGGAAGAGATATTACATCGGAAGAGGTTGCCAACCACTTCGAAGAAGGTGCCAAACCACCTCGCCCAATTTTCCAACAACCCTAGAGTGACTTGGAGGGCGAGGTGTAGCAGAGTGTGGACCTTTCTTGGCTTTTTTACTTCATCTTTACTTAGTTGGCCGTCACTTGACCTGTCTCGTAAGATGAGACATAATAATAATCTCTAAAGTATATGCATGAATATTTATATAAAGCATGTACTTTGACAATTAAGGTCATCTCGTAGGCTATGAGCTACCTAAGTATGGAATAAGAATGCAAAGGGTTTTGAACTGCCTAAAAAATACGAGCTGCTTGTAGAAAATTGCAATTAAAACTTTTTTTAAAAGCAAATTTTTTTAATATGCATGTTTAAAACCATCGTTCTTAAATTCATTGACAATACAATTTAACCTCTGTTTGTCTACTATTATTTCAAAATTCTTTTTTTCTCAAACTCATTTTTTACAACACATTCTCACAATAAAATATTTTGCACGTAAAACTCATTTGTTTCTATTTTTAACTACATACTCACCAAAAATTCACTATTCCAAAACTTATTTTCCTACGTTAATGATAGACAAACACAGACTTAGTTTGTTATGTTTGAAAAATGTTTTCTATTGAAGAGTATTTTAATAAGTCAATTAAGAGTAAAAGTACAATATCAACAAATAACAACAAACAAAACTTTATTGTCGATAAATAAGTTCTAATTAAAAATAAAATTATTTAAAATTGAAATAGCTCAATTTCCAAAACTTTAAAGCAAGATATATCTTCCATTCCTTGTTTTAAAATTGTCAACTTAGTACTTAATTAACGAGGGGCAAAATCAAAGGTATCTAATGATACATTATCCATGATTAGTGACTAAGATATAGTTAAGGTACATAGAATATAGAAAATAACATAATATTAATAAAGTTTTAATAATGCATCGATTTTGGACCCACCATTAAAGAGGGGGTACAGTGTTCAAAGATTTCTTAGGTAAAATATTGAGGTTTGAAACATTTTAATGTGGGAATATGATGTGATGCATAGCTTAAAGGGTCTTAAATTTTCACCTGACTCCACCAAGCTAGTGATCAAGACTGCTCAACTAATTACAAGGTTGGTTTGTTTAACTGCAGAACGCTAGTCATTAGGGCAAATCTTAACCATACAAGTTGTATATCGATGTCAAGACAAAGTAACACAATGTTTGTGATAGCTACGGAAGAGAAAAAAGCTGAAAACATGCATTTGTTTGATGTGGAAAATAAGACAATCTCGACTCTAATAGTCGAGCTAGTTGTTTATCTATGTCAACACAAATTAAAGAAGCACAACGTTGGTGATTGTTACACGAGAGAAAAAAAAGTTGAAAAACTCCATTTTCTCGACATGGAAAAAAAGACAAAGTAGTGAGTAGACATTTTTAAGAGAAATTGAAGAAATTTGATATGTACTCGATTGACTTGATTGTAATGGTTGAACTACTCGAGTATATGTTGATTTATTCAACCTTAAGATTTAGTAGTCGAGTACAATCCAATAGATGTATTTGACAGACTTATAAATTGAGAGCGTCTTTGCATAAAAAAAATAGTTCTATATTGAAAGACTTTATAGGAATATACGTCTTCCAAATACAGATCAAAATTGTGAAATTATTAATTAGAGGCTAATATAATCAAAGGTTGCAGTTGTATATATTGTGGTCACTAATTGTCGAGCTAGTTGAGTACTGAACTTTAGGGTTGAGCAGTCGAGTACGGCTGTCATATGGTACTCAACTAATTGGATCCAATGGTCGGCTAGGCTTGGTCTAGTTGAACCATCTTTACAAAAAAGAAAAAAAAAATTGCAGAAAAAAATGAAATATATATATATATATATATATACACACACACAGAGCTAATCAATATAGAATTTATATGAGTTGGTTCGTGAGAAAGTGTTTATATTTCTTTATTGAGATTTATCATCAAGCATGAAACATTCCTATCATATTTTGAATTATTGTGGATTAAAAATATGAATATATAATATATTCACTTGAAGTATCATCCAAATTCATCAGCAAAACGTTTAGCCTTAAAATTTTTACATGATAAAAAAATTAAGGAAAAATCTTGAATCTGACCAAGATACAGGATTTAATTGTCCCAAAATGCTGAATCTCGATACAAGTTCAAGAAAATTCTCTCCGGCCAAAACAGTCTCTAATCCGTCCCTTGCTAAGTGCTAACTATTTCCAGGGTGGAGGTGAGGGTGGGGGGGTTGCAAGAATATGAACATAACTAAGAATACGTTTGGCAGGGAACGTTGTTCAAGAAGACGCAGTTAGAGTTTAAGGGATAAATCTAACTTTTTCTGCTCTTCTTGATTAGTCTTCATAGGAGGACCAGTACTGTCCCATCTGTGTCCTCCGATACCGTTGACCACTGATGAAAACTTCTGAACAGTGTCAAATCTAGCTGCTCCGCCATTCGATGGACTGCCAACATGATGATTCTCAGCTGCCAGCCTCCCGATTGTTGGTTGCTGATCAAGAGGTTTTCTAGACCAGCCATATTGTCCATATATGGTGGATGATGCTAAAAAGGTTGGCTTATGAATTGTAGAGTGCACGTGAATCCCAAGAGACCTATTCAATGATCCATGCAGTGGCGGAAAACCCATGCTCGAAGACCGGTCGAGGCTGAGAGAGGCGGCGCCACCAAAGCGGTGCCCGCGTTTGACGATGGTCCGCTCGCGCTTATGAGCATTTTGATGGCCTCCTAGAGCCTGGGAACTATAGAATTTCCTTTGACAATAGTTGCACGAAAAAACACGTGGTTCGGATTCATTACCTCGAGGACTTGGATCATTATTCGACGGATTTTCAGAAGGATTTTTGTCCAAAAGATTGAGTTCCGGCCTGGAATTTCGATCAATATCCTTTCTTGAGAGGCTTAGATCCAGCACAAGATTGGTATTTCTGCTGTTTTCTTGATTCTGGTCTTGTTCTTCCATTTGCTTGGTTCTTTGTTGGGCTGTTCAGACATTATGGTACTGAAGTGATGCCTCCATACGATGATTAGTCTGTGAAAAAACTTTTTCAACTTTGTGTATGTGTGTGATCAATAATATTGTATTTAATACTAAGAAAGTTGTAAAATTTATTTATTAGAAAATAAATACTATGGTATATGTATGGAAGGAGAATTCACCGTTACAAGAACTTATTATAGAAAGGATGAGGAGAGAGGAAGAAAGAGAAATATTGTACTATCAAGATTTTGATTGAAACTCTTATCTATTAGGATGGCATGTATACCTAATTTGAATGTTTTGTTCTACTTTAATTTTTTGTCACTTTGTTAGTATTTTTTTATCACATTTTTTTTAATTATTTTTTTATCACTTGGGGCCTTGGGTTTTGTCCATTTTGGGCGTGCTTGTGTTGATAAACCTAAGATGTCACAATCTTTTTAAGAAGGATTTTAAATGTTGATTAGATGGATTCGATAATTAAACCAATGAAATTTTACTCTTGTTCAACATCATTATGCTTTCTGTGGCATCTCACTCCCGTCGTCTTCATTGTGGGAGATTGTATTAAATATCATGAAATCTCAAAGAGCACTATGCGAATGACACAAGATGCCCTACGACGACAATGGGTCGTCATGTATACATGTGTCCTAAATAGTTACAACGACTACTATTTGGTAAACGTCGTGTTATTGGTGTTATCACAATTCGTACATATTTTTCATTATTGGAAAAAACAAAAAAAAAAAAGTGATGTCATTATTTGATGAAAAACCAATTTTGTACTACACAACATGTTTAAATATATTAATTTAAATAAAAGATTTCTAATCATTTCACTTTTAAAATGAAGATGTGATTTGTTATATTAGGTAAAGAAAAGTTTTAAAAATCTTTGTAAAAGAACATGAAATATTTTGAGGTCCACATTTTTGGCAAATTAGCCCATAATAAGCCTATTTTTTAAATATTATTTTTTCTCAATCTCATTTTCAATCACATACTATCTCAATAATTAAAAAAAAAAAGTTTGCACTCAAATTCAAATTTTTTTCACATATTTTAACAACACATTTGAACAAATCACTTTTTACCAAATCTATTCCCAAAATTGGGGCTCAAATGATGCTTAATAATGATTAAATAACCACAACCATGTGATTCACATAGTTTTTCTTTAATTATTTCAGATTTTTCGTAGAATCAGACATTAATTTTCTTTTTCACATATTTTAACAACACTTAAAAAAAAAAAAAAATCAATTTTTACAAAATCTATTCCCATAATTGGGGGCTCAAATGATGCTTAATAATGATTAAATAATCACAGCCACGTGATTCACATAGTTTTTCTTTAATTATTTCAGATTTTATTTTTTATTTAGAATCAGACATTAATTTTCTTTTACACATATATTAATTAAACATAGAATAATAAAAAAAAGATGTAATGCATCCTAGAATCCTCCTCTATTTGAATTTGATTTTGAAAGAAGAATTTTTGGCTCTTGATTTTGCTATTAATGATATTTAATGATGTCAAGTATTGTATGGTATATACGAAAATTTATGATGGAAGAACACCTTGAGATATAAAATTTAGCATGAGATTTTAGTGAGAAGCAATATGGAGTATTGCATTTGAGTTGGATTCAATATACCTATGTAATAATTTTAACAAATAATTGCATATTCGTGTACACGATAGTTGACTATGATAGATAATTTTATGTTGAACACAAATACTTAAATGAGCGTGTAACTTTTTTTTAACAGCCAAAACATTTAGATAAGCGATTTTGAATGAAGTATTGCGGCAACCCAATTATAAAATTTGTAAATGTTAGATCTTTGATACTAAGTCTGCATGCATGCAAGCGGACAAGTTGAATTTAAAGATTTTAACGAATGCATGATATTGTTAAGTTGGTCGAGTTTCATTTACTCTCTAGATTGTACAAGCTATCTACGCACCATTCAAATAGTGAAACTCTAAAAGTTTCTACACCTAATCGACTTGAAACTGATCGATAGTAAAAAAATTGCTAATAAAACACAATATACAAATTGATTTGATTTTCTTTACCGCTAATAAACTTATATATTGATAATCACCTTAGGGTATTTTCTTATGCTCAATACCCAATAAATTTTTATTTAAATCATTCTAATATTTAATAAATATATTCACACCTTTATTTTCTGCTCATTTGTTGTTTACATGGTCACCTTAAGTTGCAATGCAATTATTACACCTTTTGATTTGGGAAATACACTTGAATTTGTTAGGCAATACTCCACTCTCAAATTAAGGATAGGACAATGAAGTTTCCTTTCAACAACACGATTTGTGTAACCTAGGAATTTGTTTAACATAGTCACATACGTAATCCAATGTAAAACTAGTGGAAATGATAATTTTATTAAAGGATAATTATGAAAACGTGTCGTCATGTTAGTGATTATTACATAAATACTTCATAAAATAATTAATTATTTAACATTTTTATAAGGCCAATGAAGGAATTAAATATATATATTTTTTTTCGGAGAAAAGCTTTAAAGTCGTGAATTTAAAACAAACCATAGAGCGCGTTTCTATAACTTTTGAAAAAAGAAAGAAAGGTAGAATATTAGTAATTTTTGAAAATATGTACGTAGTCGTCTCTTTTAGCCCACCTCTTTCTCCTATTAGTAAATATGCAAATAATTGTTGCTATTTAAAAGGGCTAATTACTTGGTTACACTAGTTAGGGGGGCCCACAAATATTTTATTGTGTGTGGGCCCCCCTCCATGTGAGAGGGGTGTAAGGCTATGTGTATGAGGTGTACACATAGCATGATTTTAAATAATATTCGGTGGATTTACACTAACTATATCGAAAAAGATACTTTATTAAGAGAAAAATGTTATTTATTTAATAAAGTTTCAAGTCAAAGTGAAGTGCGAACGTACTGTGTAGTTAAAAAAAAAAAAAAATCATAAAAGCAATTATTTTTATTAAAAATCTATGAGCATCTAGGATGGTGTGATGTTTGTACATATTTAAAAATTATTTTTGAAGCACGTATTTGCTTTTTAGTAGGTCACGATTACTGCATCTTAGGAGAATCTAGTTAAGGTAGATTTTAAACTAGGCTTGCAACCTTTTTCGGAAAATATTTAAAATTTTCCAATTTTTTAATATTGTTTATGAATACAAGTGTAGATCGAAAATCAATAACAGGAAGATAGACCAATAATGTTATGTGAATATTTTTATTCTTAATCTTACTAAATATATTAATATAATATACTAATATACTTTTCCACTTGGACCGACGCGGAATTAGCTGGTACTAAAGGCCCCTAACATGCTACCTTAGTGCTGTCTAATGTACAAAATTGTTATCCACATAACATGATTAATGTTATCAAAGCTTTTGTAAAGTATAAATAGTTGTGAAAACGAGACCTCCAGAAAATGAACTTCTACGAAGAGATAAGTATTATCTCGAAAATAAACTACATAAAGTATAAATAGTAGCGAAAACGAGATGTCCACTTAATCAACTTGCACAAAAAGATAAGCACTCTCTTGAACATAAACTGCACAAAATAAAGAGAAAATTGCAGTAGCGATTCTTAACATTTTCAATTTTTGAAAAATTTACTCTTAAACTTTCATTTTGTACCAGCGAAGATTCATAACTTTTCATAAATATGCAGCTGGGGTTCATCAGGACAGAAAAAGTCCAAAACATCGTTAGTTGACCTGAAATTTTTTTTAAAAAATGAAGTATTTTAACCATTTTAAAAAGGGGCAATTTCATCCATACAGTATTTTCCCTCATTCACCGTTTAAAGTACTATACATTTCCCTCAAGATAATTAAAACAAAAAAAATAAAAAATTAAAGGAACGTGAACTATTCATTTTCTCCACTCCACTCTATTCCACCCTACCCCGACCCACTATACCAAAACCAAATCTAACCCAACCCCCGCCTCCTCCTTCTTCCACAGTGACCAACCGCCACCCCCACCGCCAAAACCAAAACCAAACCAAATCCAACTCAACTCACTATATCAAAAACAAATTCACCCTCTACAAATATGTTTCTTTTCTAGATTAATTATGCTTCATTGATCTTAGATATGAAGGAGAAAGAGTAGTAGAATATGAATATCACATATATTGTGGTTAAATCTCTACTAAAGAAATTCGCTATTCTAGTGTCAATCATTTTGGCTTTTTGGGTTATTTTTCTTGAAAAAATTTTGGTTTGTTCTTATGTTTGTTGAGATTTGTCTGAGAAAATTGGGGGTCATATAGGGTCTCTTTCATTTGGATTGTGGCTAATGAAATAAGAGATAAATGAAGAGGGAAAACGAGTGATATTGGTGTAGAGGTTGAATGATTGAGTGATGCCATGAAAGTAGCTTCAATATTGCAAAGGGTGGGGACGGGGCGGGGTGAAGAGGATGAAGTATTTGGGGTGGGTGGATATGTTAGGTAGGTTTTTTTTTTTTTTTAGTTTTAATTATTTTAATGATTAATACATGACTGAAGAAATTGCCCTCTCTAAAATGGTCAAAATGTCTTATTTTTTAATTTTTCAAATCAATAGACTATTTCTTGGACGGTTCCATCCAGAAAGACCTCAGCTACATATTTATGAAAGGTTAGGAACCTTCGCTGATACAAAATAAAAGTTGTGATAAAGTTTGCAAAATTTGGAAAGGATAGAGACCGTTGTTTCAACTTTCCCCAAAATAAAATATAAAGTAGTGAACAAATTACAATTTTTTTATAATCAGTATTCGCGATCTAGAAATGGATGATTTTGCTCTAAAATAGTTGTCCAAATATCTAAACATGAGATATCGAATAACATTTACTCAGAACTAATGAAATTAATATTTAAATATTTAAAAGTATTTTTATTCGTATAGAAGATAAAAGATAGTAAAGTTTACACTTATCAATTGAATATCATCGAGTGCATGAGTTATATCAAATTCATTGTAAGAGATCGTTGAAGATCACGAGATATGCGGTGCATTATTTGTGAATGTTAGGAGAAATATCGTAACATTATTGAGAACATCGTAATCATGGGAGATTTTTCTGGAGATCACATAACAAAAAATTTTCATAAATAGTAAGGAGTCTAGACTAGCTATGAATAATTGGCACTCCAATGATTTCTTCATGGTACATTTCTATACGCGTGAATATTTGATGAATTAATTTTCATATATGAATATGTTTTTATGTTTTTTTATTCAAATAGGTAGTTATAATATTCAAGCTTCGCACTTAACACAGCGGCCTTATCTTTTCAGTCCGTTTTAGTTTATTTTTTGAACCTTGCTATGAGTACATGAATTTTTCACAGAAAACATGCAGAAATTTGAAATGAAGGGAAATG
>CAIGRT010115937.1:0-11666 GCA_903798405.1 Fraxinus platypoda | reverse complement strand
GCGATACCTCGCTTGTTCCTCTACATGCACATTTTCAGGAATATGCGTACCATCGATTGCCCCCACACAATTCTAGTATAGAAACAAAAGTTTTGTTACAGAAGGAAGCGTGATACCGAAGGAAAAATGTACGAATGTGAATATTACTACCTAACCTAAAAATATTGGAACCATGGCTTCACCTTATCCTTCTCGTACGGTGAGATATGAACAGCGACATTGTTCACAACATCCATGTACAATCCAAGGCAAGCCTGTAGAACTCTATAGAAGTAGTAACTCACTGTTTGCCTAGGTCTAAAGAACGTAAAACTGCCAGTTCGATTACAGTGGTCATGCCCTACGATGTTGAGAAATATAGCCACTTGTTCCTCTACTTTGACTGATCTATTGTCCACCAAACCATATGTTCGTAAACTAGCACATAATCTTTGAAACGGAGCTATCTTCATCCTGAGTAGATCATGACAAACTCTGTCACTAGTATCGAACATCCGTGTAAGTGTCATTTCTCTTTCAGTGTCCCAGTTTCTACGTGGGGCTCTGAGGAGTTGTCGATTACGACTTCTGATTGAATTATATATTACAATTGCTTGTATGACCATCATCCAAAATAGACCCAATTGTTGTCGTTGGCGACGATGTTGGTTTGTTGAGGTATCCATGACACTTACAACAACGTTCAAAAAGTGTCAACGTGATGTAAATACTTGTTTATCGAGAAATGAGAAAAACCAAAAGCCTACAAAATTGGATTAAATAATGCAAAAAAAAAGACAATGAACTCGTAGTATCATGAAAATATGTACATTCTACTTGACTAAGACAGAAAGCATCTAACTAATCCCACAACCGGAAGACCAAGTGAATACATAACATGAGAATCTATGGTTTACAAAATACCAAGATATTGATATCAAAGAAAGTAAGGGATAGTTATGTACCGTTTACAAGGACCTTCTTCCTTCAAGCCTTGAGAGTCCTCAAACGAAATGACACGGATTTATAAAAGCAAAACATATACTTTTATTTCAAATACAAGTGTATTAATTGAAAACTTAAAGAAATCTCTTATGTGCATTTTCCTACAGGTTTGCTAGTAGGGTAATTTCATGCAGAATTGATTGACCTCATTTACTTATAGGAATGCAGAAAGTACCATCTTTCTGGAAACAGGCGTTTCTATTCAAGAAGATCTTTTTTTTTTACTATATCAAATGATTGGCAAAAAATCTGCCCACTAATTTAAAGAGTAAAGATGGAAAAAAGTCCAATGTTTTTCCAAGTAGCACATAAAACTTTATGCCATATTAAAACTAAGAAATCTAGACCTGAATTAAGTGACTTTTTTTTAAACTCTGTACGACTAAAAGAAATGACACTACAACTGTAGATCTCTATATTAGACTATCTCAAATCACTAAGTTATTGTTGGCACTCACAACCATAACAATATTAACGTCAAATATACATCTTTAAACTGCAAAAGGTCTAGTGGACATAAACACCAGATCAGACTAGATTGCCAAAGCAAATGGTAAAAATTTGAGAAACAATGAAAATGGTTATCATAGACTGGAAAATACTACTCTAGATGTTAAAGATCAATTATAAATCTTGCTATTGCACTATCATGACACGGTTTGTATGTTTTCCTTATCAGGAAAATTAAATTAGAAACAAGCGAAGAGAAATAAACATCAAATGTTCATCTTCTACATATTGCAAGAATATTAACAAAAGAAATGGTGACATTCAGTATAAACAATTTTTATTCCAATAAAATTGAAATAAATTTTTTAGAAAATGCATAAAATAACTTAATCTTCTGTATCTAGAGAACAATGGTCGAAGAAGTAAGGACAGATTTTTTGCAGAAGTGTTCCGATGTGCAAAAGACTGACTTCAATATAAATGTTAGTAACAACAATCACAAAAGTTAATCAACCCATGAATGACGTCATTATACTTTTGTAGTCAAATGGACAAACTTTTTGGTGCACAAACTCTTACATATGCAATTAGTTTTCGAGAAAAAAAGTTAAATGGCAAACTCATGCCTGCCAAATACTAGTAACACTATTTGGAAATTTTTTCATCCAGAAATGATACCCTTTCCCCTCATTTTCCCAATTACTCAAGATCATGTGATCTCCCAAGCACAGAGCAGAACTTTGTTTTTATTTTTATTTTTTTATTATTATTTTCAATTTAACCCGGTTTTTTTTTCATTCTTGTTGCTTGTGGTTGAGTTAAGGTAACCCAGGCAGGTTCTGTGGTGTGTGGTGGCTGAAGGTGGTGAGGGTTGGTGGATTGCAGAGTGGGGGTCAGACGTATGGTAGAAGGGAGAATTCAAGGTTGTGCACGAATAACGTTTCTAATAATAAGGATATATTTGACATCTTAGAGCAAAAGTAGGCCTTTCAAAAGAAAAAAATAGAAAGTGAATTGTTACAAAGTATTTCTAATACTTCTCGCCCTTCTCACTTCATCATCTCAGTACTATCAAGAAAGAACAAGTAATAAAGAATAGTTCCCTCTGTACAATGGACTAGTGCGGGCAATTCAAAAAAGAGATAGAGGCTGGTGATGAAAAGACAGACATGCTGTGTAAATTTAAAATCTGAACAGTCAAAAGATCATCATTTTAGCTTTATAATGGTTAATTTACATTCAACTAAACCTCTTGACGGAGAACCCCCTCTACTCCCCAACCCCCACCAATCTCCAAAGGACAAAATCAAATGGGAACTGCCCCTTTTGTTTCAGGATTAGGGTAGACCAATCTGCCCAAGCAAGTACCTCCATTCCTGACACACAACCCCTCCCAAGCCTTGAAATTAATACACCAATAATCCAACCTTCATCCCAAACTATTTCTATTCTTTGTACATCAAAAAAAGTAAATCTTCTGCCAAAATAAGCTCATGTGTCATTTTTTATTGACAATAATTTGACTCTGTTGAATTGAAATGTCATAATGTAATAGTAAATCAAAGCTACAGTACTTGAAAATCCATCTGAATAGGTGGTCTAGTCGAAGACTTTTTTTCTGTTATTGTTGAAATCAACTCCACTTCAGCACTCAATGTTGGCTCGGTTCGTCCAGGAAATTTTCTTATCCTACAAAGAACACAGTATACCCAAAATTAAGCCAAACCGAAAGTGTAAGAGAATATTTGAATGTAAAAAACCCTACCAACAGGGATCCAAAAGATCACGTACGAAGAGACGGAATGCCAAAAAACATAGCAAATGAGGGTATAGAGTAGAAAAACCCACCTAACAAATCACTGTACCAAACATGTTAAAAAGTGGGAAATGGAATTCATTTTCCATTTTCCTTGAAAAATTAGGCTTATCAAACAGGGCCTAAATAAAATAAAAGGAAAAAAATTAATTGCAATCATAGTCCCAATTTTTTTGAAAAGCGCAAATGAGTCTCAAATAAATTATTAAAAGGGTAATTAGTATATAATGTCCATATCTTTCATCTTTATTGCGAAAAATGTTTATACCTTTCATTTTTTAGCATTTTCACCCTTAATTACACATTTAATTGTGCAAATCATCATTTCCATCCAATTTCTCAATAAAGAACTATGAAATAATGAATATACCCTCATACTTAAATAAAAAATATATATTTTTTTAATTTCTAATTCTTTAATAATTTATTTGTGTCTCGTTTGTAATTTGTAATTTTTTAAATTTTTAAAGAAATTTAATTGGGACTTGTTTGCACTTTTTAAAAAAATTGGGACTATGATTGCAATTAATTCTTTAACTTTTTTATTCAAATAAGAGGATATATTCGTCATCCCACTATTTTTTATTGAGAAATTGGATGAAAATGGATAGAAATGATGGTTTGCGCCATCAAATTATAATTAAGGGAGAAAATGTCAAAAAAATAAAAGGTATGAAAGTTTTTCGTAATAATAGTGAAATGTATGTACATTATGTGCTAATTACCCTTTTAATAATTTATTTGAGACTCATTTTCACTTTTCAAAAAAATTGGGACTATGTTTGCAATTAATTTTTTTTCTTTTTCCTTTTGTTTTATTTANAAAAAAAAAAAAAGGTATGGATGTTTTTCGCAATAATAGTGAAAGATATGGACATTATGTGCTAATTACTCTTTTAATAATTTATTTGAGACTCATTTGCGTTTTCCAAAAAAGTTGGGACTATGTTTGCAATTAGTTTTTTTTTCTTTTTCCTTTTGTTTTATTTAAAGGGAATGGTATTTTCATCATTTCACAATTTTTAATTGAGAGAATTGATAAAAATGACCTATTGCGCAATGAAAGGTGAAAATGCCAAAAATGAAAGGTAATGATTTTTTCACAACAACAATGAAAGGTGAGGACGTTGTGTTAATTGCCCAATAAAAGAATATGAGGTATTTTACAATAGGGGCAAAGGTTATGGGGAGATTTTTGCCATTTACCTTTTTGGAAAAATAGATTTTGTAACAGTGATTTTTTAAAGAATGTATAGTTAAAAAAGTAGAGTAAAATTTAAAGTTTATGCGTAAAACTATTTTATTAGAAGAATATGATTAAAAATTGAGTTTAGAAATTCATTCTAAAAAAATAGTCAAATATGGACCAAATCCTAATACTATTGTAACCTATTATCGGTTTTTCTTTGGGGTTGAAATTCAATTGTTTTTTATTAATGAAAAGACACACCTTTTCATCAGGTTTGAACTCTACAACAGTGTCCAAAAGTACAAAACCCCAAAGCAAACATTTCTGATTGTCGGATTTTTTTTCCAAAATTCGCAGAGAAAATGTTGGGATCTGACACTGAAATAGAAAACCAAAAGAAATTAAATTTTGCTGGGTCGAAAAGCCAATTATTATATGACTTCTGAATGCAATAAAGTAGAAATCCTTTTAGCTTTGTGCCTTAGTTTTGTTCTTCTCTTCGTGTCTTTTACTGTGCATTTTAGGCATTTTGTGACAGCACATTAAATCTGGGGGGTGTCTTTTACTAATCCATTTAAACTTTTCTTGTTGGGTTTATACCTGCTTTTGCCATTTTCCTCTTGCCCCTATTCGAATTTCTCTTTCTTCCTTGTATCTTTGTCCAGTTTATAGTGCTGCAAAATTCTATGTGAACAGAAAACTATTGAATAATCTTTCGAACTTTAAATTAAGAACGAGTTGTATTTCAGCAGCATATATGTTGGCATACTGATTTTTATTGGATCTAAACTGGACGCTAATCCGCAACTAATTGGTCGAGGCAGTCGAGGAGGCTAGAGGTGTGAAGATGGCTCACATAATGAAACCTCTACTTACAAGTTGTGATGCAAAACTGACCTGCTGACGTGACAAAACCTGATTGGCCAATTTGATAAATATTTTGCACGATTTACACTTTGCACAGCCTAGTTTTTCATAAAATACATAGTGACTATTTTGGTCCATTCACAACAGTACTTAAAATAGCTACCTTTACAAAAACATTATGGTCCATTCATACCATGATTCCACTCCAATTGGAAGAAAATGTCCCAAGATAAATTGAAAACTTTCTACTTCTGAAGCTGATTTTTTCTGCAACTATGTTAACCATATACTTAAATTAATATCACGCGATAACAGAACTGTAGATCAATTGTAAGAGGATAACAAGACACCGGGAAGAAAAGTTCTGAACTCTTAAGTCTCTCATAAGCAAACTCTAAGCACGCCCAGCCATTCCGACTGTTGAAGCAGCACGATTAGCTTTGTGCGCTGGCTGTGTTGTTGCTTTAGTGAAGTACATGTAGTAATAGACGTTAAGGATCATAGTTGCAACCACGAAGACTGCTCCAGAAATGAATACACCTTTTCGTAATGCATCACAAGAAAAGTTATCTGCATAGACCATATTCCGATATTTGGTGTGATAGGCATTATTCCTTGCACCAGCTATTAGACATGCTTCTGCCACCAGGAATGTCATCCTGCAGAATTTCATTTTTTTTTTCAAGAAAAATTTAAATGGCACTCTTGACAGAATTTTTACATGTAATTTATGTTGGATCCAGGTATTGAAACAGACGAAGCGATCCAAAAACTCACCACAGCAAAATATAAAGCATTGAAATAAAGAGAATGAAGAAGAAAAAGAGAAAAAAGCAAGACTAAAAATATCAGTAAAGAAGATGGGCGGATAAATATGCAGTATCTTACCATGATGATACAAAATATATTATGGTCCAGGCACGGTTACCCCCAGGTGCTAAAGGTCTTCCAAAACACATGCATTTTGTCACACCCATAAGCAATGACTCACTTGAGAGAAGAAACAAGAAAGCCCCCGCTCCATATCCAGTGGCTACATCTGACTCATAAATGCAGTATGTTCGATTGGTGAAGTCATCCTTATGTAGTACTCCCTGCCATACAAGCAAAAAGTTGAAAATGAATATCATGCCTGAAAGAGTTACCATTGTATGAGAATTATGAAATGAAACAATTTCAAAGTACTACAGACTCAGCCGAATCCTGTCCATACCCTTCCCCCCAGCCAAAAAAAAAAAGAATTAAAGGAAAAATAAGAGAACAGGTTCAATTGGTGGCATCGTCAATATTTTTAAATGTAGACTCTGGTTCTGCAGCAGCAGCAGAGTTTAGATTATAGAAACAAGAATTTCAACTAAAATTACTAGAATGCGTCTATCCTTTCTCTTATATAGGCATCGGAAAAAGAACAACACAACAATAACAACAACAACAACAATAATAATATGATCGTAATAACTAGAAAAATAGAAGTTTATTTGCATTGTCTACTTGTAGTGACTTCGATGAAACCCAAATCTAAATCTGGATAGTCCTTCCCTCGTATTATTACGTCATGTAGCAAGAAGAATACTCATGTAGCATTAAAGAAGATGGAAGTTGAGTAATTTCTTGCTCAGCAGCAATATACAAGGAGCATCACGGTTTAGAGGTTCCTTGGGCATCCAGATATAGTCACTAACGCTGTGTAGCTAGTGACTGAATACTCTTGTGGACAATTTGGGTATGCTTATCTAAGCCAAGGATTGTGCGTATCATGGAAAATGGCTGGGTTCAGCAAAATGAAGTGGTGAAACATATATCCACAGGCCAAATGATTGTTGATCCAGGACTCGTCAAGGAAGCAAACAAAGGGAACCGTTCTCTTTTTGTATTCATCTAGCAATGCATACAAAGATTAGGACTTCTACTTTTTCCGAAGGGAAAGATTGCTCTGTGCCATTCATCTTCAAGAATATTGGGGTTAACTGATCATAGATTGCTAAGACAAGAACTTCCCTGAAAGACTTAATCGGAAAACCAGTCAAACCTAGAGATCAAATCTCTCAAGTACAAAAGTCATCAGCACCACTGATTTTGCAAAATTCTGCCCTGTGGATATACTTTTGGGTTATTAAATTTTTCTCAAGCAACTGTTTTTACATGCTTTAGGATAATGCCTTCCCCATTTCACCAGAGTATTCATTTCCCGTGAATGGAGAGGGTCAGCGAAAATGATATGCATTGACAACTGAAAAGAACCTATTGCCTGAGCTGGAGGACAAATTTTTGAGATCACTGACATATACGATATTGAGTGGAAATCATCACTCATCACCTCAATTTGGACCACAACTTCCCCCCAATGCAATGAAACATAGACAGTTCACACGGTGAGAAACCAAGTTGTAAGAGGTGTAGATGCCTCCAGAGAAAGGTTTCATCAGCAAAGTCCATAACTTGAATCAGACAACAAACATGCTAGTTGTGAGGCAAAAAATTGAAAGTGGAGAGTCTGCATTGAATTTGATCAAGATACGAGGAAAAAGAATAGAAAGTAGAGAGTGCATCGATAATTGAAAAGGTCCAAAGGAAAGAACAATTTCCCTTTTACCCAATATTGACAAGTCTTAGATGTCAAAGAATGACAGTCGTTCATCAACCTCATAGATGCATATAATTACAATCAGTTACAAATACATCCCATAGATTGAGAAACAACATTGTCTATTATTGAACAAGGCATCAATGATTACAAAATGATGTCTATTGGCATATAAATGCAATACCAGAACTACTAGAGTCTAATCAATCAACGTTTACTAGAAAATTGGAAAAAACCAATTGATGTGTACATCAACATTATACTAGCATCACAGGACACATCTCCCACCTGCACAGACTTTTCAGATCAAAAAATACATAATAGGCCTCAATCCTACTGAAGCATCATGGTAGTGACCTTAAGAAAGTTCTTGGAACATCTACTCGAGGGCCTGAATGCAAATACTGACAGTGCTGTTAAGCGAGTCAACTTGTGTGAAAAAAGTGTTGATTGATCGACATGCGGTATATAACCAGTTTATATTCTGAGGTCTAGAGGGTCTGGACATCATCAAGACATGAAAAAGTACCTCACTTCGACATTGATTCTCTTTAAGCCCGGCAAAGGAATACCTCTAATCTTGTTTCTGCCTATCTTTGAAGCCTCAATTAGTTTAGCCCTTTACATGAAAATACAAAGACATGTTGTGTAGGATGCAACGAACAAGAATGAAACTTGAGAAGAAAGGGAGAGAAAGAGAAGAAAGGAGAGGGAATCCAAAGAAATTATAGGGAGAGAGATGAGCTTATTCAATATCCAAGTCTAATTATTACAATACATAAACCCTCTTTATATAGGTTTCAAGTAAACTAATTTAAGTAGGAAACATCTAATAAAATCCTAGAAAATCTATAAAATAAAATTATAATTAAAGTCAAACTAGATGATTATAATAAACTTAAATAAGCTAACATAAATCACAATATATATATATTTATTTTTTATTTTATTATTATTTTTTTTTTTTGATAACCGTGGATGTCCGGGCTAGCTTACGCGCACCTCGACTAATCCCACGGGGCCCTGAAGTTTACGGCCGGGTACTCACATCCGTGGCCCTGAGAGAATTCGAACTGGTGACCATTGGGAGGACCGAGGATACGAAGAAACTAGTAAGTATAATATTTTGAAACATATATATATATTTTTTTGATAACCATGGATGTCCGGGCCAGCTTGCGCGCACCTCGACTAATCCCACGGGGCCCTGAAGTTTACAGCCGGGTACTCACCTCAGTGGCCCTGAGGGGATTCGAACTGGTGACCATTGGGGAGCAAACCCAAGGCCTGACCAATTGAGCAACCCCTCAAGGTTTTCAAGGATGTCTATTATTCTTATACTCATTCCCTATCATTTCTCTTGAACTTAGAGAATCGACTATGACGAGGTAGATTGCAACTTCTCATCCAAGGAAGCCAATATTTCTTCTAAAGAAAATAACGATACTATCCATAAAATGACAACCAATTGTGAAAGTTATCCTCAATAATATCATCTAACTAAGGGGCGATCTTTCCTTCGAATCAAATATTGACAATAAACTCCAAATAGCAAAAATCTATACAACTTATCCACAAAAACCACCACTAAATCCATGTAACGAAGCACGATGCACTAGCAAGGTAGACTAGCCTATAGAAACAAATGATTGTAACATTGTAGGCTCGAATGAGCCACATTAAGGAAACAATCCTACTATATTGAAAACATAATATTCATTCAAGTGTGATTGTCAATCAATTAAAGGAGCATGAACTTCATGTGATTGATTAAGAAACTTTCTAAACATGTGTAGGATAGCGTGGTAAAGAAACACAAATTAAAACATAAAAAATCCCCATTTAAGTATCTATGCCTACCATGCACATTTAAACCAAGTGCATAACTTTCATTTATTTATAATACTTTCAATTTAATCTCATCATGAAAATGAGGAATAGGGACAATAGAGGTCGGAGCCGAAACTATATGATGGTAATTAGTAGGCAATACTAATGTCAATAGGAAAAGTATACAAACGAACAATTGCATGGAAAAACGTGGCAACTCAAAAGTATCATTCTATTGAGATGATGCCAGAACAAAGTTAAAGTCGCATAAACAGTAAGCTATAACAATTTTGGCACAAAATCAAGAACATGTAGAATGTCTAGTTTAGGTGGCAACTATTCAAGTAATTCCTCAACCGTGTCCTTGTTAATTGTGCCTATTAAATGTGTGATCACGAGAGGGGACACAATACAATGCTCAAAACTCTCATCCTCACTATTAGAACATTTTATAGGATCATAAAATAAGAATCTTTGTTCTTTACGTACTGGTGTATCCAAAATCAATTTCTTGACGGGAATATGACGTGGACGCGAAGTTTCTATATGTTCGTCATCATGATAATGAGAACACGTGTTTGTTAGTAGATACTGAAGAGTTGGGCACATTAACATAATTAGTGAAACTTGGCTTATCAGTAACCTTAGAAGATGTTTGTTGAGTTGATTCAGGACGAATAGCCCGATATGACTCACTACTAGTAGAAGAAAACAAGCTAGGATGACACTATTGACATTCTCGTGGCAAAGGAGGCTCATGTCTCTTGCAAAAATAGACAAAATGTTCATATTGTAATGCCTTGTAGTAAGCTTCTCCTAAGGACTTTAGCAAAAATATAAACAACATGACACTTAAGCTCAGAAATCAACCCATTTACGAATCTAGAACTTGTGACATGATGAGTTTTATAAATATCACAACTATTTAATATCTCCTCGAAGTGGGCCATATATTTGCTAACAGTGGACATACCTTGACTACAATGAAAAAACATTTAGTCTAGCAACTAGTTCGAGAATAGGCGGGTGCATATTTGTCAATTAGAATTTAGCCCTTGTTTGCCCCCCATTATATTTCATTCCATTACATTAATTTTTTTTCTCTCTTCATCTCAACCATACATTCATCAAATAAAATAATAATACACACAAATCAAAAACTTTTCAACCACACATCTCCCATCAATCACTATTCTAAAAATTTTCTACCCCCCAAAAATGCCAATTAATGGGGGGCAAACAGGGGCTTACTTCAGCCATCCCATGAAGTTTTAGGTTCCTAACTTAGACAATCAATGTTATGCAATACCTATTGCCAATTACACCTGGCAGACCCTACGAGTAGCATACTAACAAGACGCAAACATCGAAAGTCGTTCAAGTTATGTAATTGAAAGTATTATACAAGAATATCAAACCAATCAAGAAATGTCTTAGGATCAGGAGTACTATCAAAGTTTCGTAGTCCTAAGTCGACTTTCCTAGTAGTATAATCAATGTCCTCAACACAGTTTATAGAATGGTGACAATAATCTAAGAAACACGAATTCGAATACGTAATTCAAATACAATATGATACGATTATACAAATACAACTTTTTTAAGAAAAATTAAGATACATGAATACGTGTGTATATAATATATATGTCTGACTCATTGATTTTTGGATAAACAGTACGGATGAATAGTGCATGCACGTGAACATTAATTTTGTTGAAGAATTTGAAACGTTTTAACGTGTCATGACCACTTAGGTTAGAGGAAAGAGTAAGCTCTGGTACCAAAATGATGTAGGATGCAACGTACAAGAAGAGACTCGAGAAGAAAGGGAGAGAAAGAAAGAAGAAAGGAGAAGGAATCCAAAGAAATTACAAGAAAAAAATGACTTTATTCAATAATCAAGTCTAACAATTGCAATGTGCTGTGGTGTGATCCAAATTTCATGT
>CAIGRT010115888.1:0-11492 GCA_903798405.1 Fraxinus platypoda | reverse complement strand
TGATTCTATGATAACACTTGATATCCAGAAGGGAATTCTCCAGCTTCAAATCTCTATGGCATATTTGCATGGAGTGACAATAGTTGACTCCAGAAATAAGCTGCTGAAAGAAGTACCTAGCCTCATCTTCACTGAATCTTCCAGCACTGCAGATTCTCTCAAAGAGCTCTCCACCTGCTGCACACTCCATGACAATGGCAAGATGGGTGGGAGTCAACACGACCTCCTTAAATCGAATTATGTTGGGATGTCGAAGTGATCTGTGATTAATGATCTCTCGTGCCACATTCTCATCAATCTTATGTCCTCTTTCAATATATTTCATAGCCACAAGTTCTTTAGTCTCCTTGTTCCTCATGAGCCTCGCCACACCAAAATTTCCAGAACCTATATCCTTCACAAGCTCGTATTTCTCCTTTTTTTTTTTTCCTCACTTTCTACTGTACAAACTCCTTAAATTAAAGTTCAAACCCACAAAAACTTTAAAATGCCTGAGATTTATTTCCTACCCTGCTACCCAATTTCAGCCTAAACTAGAAATCCTAGTTCAAGAATCAAAAGCTAAAATTAAGACATTCAGAACTCAATTCCACAGAGATTTCTTAAACTAAATTTTCAATCTTTTCCGGTAATAATCACAAAAATTCAAGATAATTAGAAATATCTATCAAGCTTCAAATCATTATTTGGAAAGGAATCTATAAATCACTATATGAGAAGGCCCAATTTAGGAACTATTTGATCAAAGACGCTTCAAATTCCCATAAAAATGTCGTCTTGGTTTCCCTCAAGTTTCAGTTCCGATGATAACCCTTCACCTGAATCTTCTTCTCCCACAACTCCCTCCGTCGGCTTTAAGGAAAACGTTTCCACCCTTTTCTGCGGTGTGGCGGCCTTTCTTCCGCAGCCACTGCCCAACTCGGACGTGATTGCCGGAATCAAGAATGACTTGGTGGAAATTAAGGATACCTTAAAATAGTGCCTCTATTTTCTCTGAGCAAAATACTGTGTAATATAATCGGGCAATAAATCAACTTCAACCACCCTCTTTGGGCAGTTTTTGAAATCGCAGAAGCTGCTGAAGTCTGAATTTTCAAGCAACGAACTATGAACGTAAGGAAGGCGGAGATAAAAGTGAANGGGCAGTTTTTGAAATCGCAGAAGCTGCTGAAGTCTGAATTTTCAAGCAACGAACTATGAACGTAAGGAAGGCGGAGATAAAAGTGAAACGAAATCAAGAATTCAGATCCGAAAAGAAAATAAAAAACAAAGGAAAACAAAATTGCTAGCCGGACGAGGCCGCTCGCCGGGAACGAAATTCAAGATTAATGTGTTTAAGATCGTAACAGCTCTGATACCATGTTAAACAATTCAAAGAAATAAAGAAAAGGAAAAAGGAGGCTAGAGTTTTATTAATTATGCATAATGCAGTTGAATACAAAAGAATAATTTAACCTAGAAATAAAGAGACAATAAATAGGCTAAATAAAGGAAATTAAAAAGACTATTCTACCCTTAATAAACAATAAAATAAAATAACTCTATATTTCTTAACAAATATATAGTAAATTATATGTACAGAAATATTGGAATAGGGACAATTCTCTTAGTTTAATTGTTTGCTTGTGCTGTTGATACTGAATTAGACTGTAGCAGTTTCCATATGCTTGCAAAAGTATGTTGAGAACCCTATTTCCAGAATTTTTAAGCAGAATAAGTTAAATTTCATCAAAAATATTGATTTCAACAGCATATCAATGATACATATTTAAATTTCTAGCTAAAGCCCCATTGTCAATATCTTCTAACGGATAATGCATAATCCCACAGCAGAGATTTTGTTTGCAAAAAAAGAATTAGATAGTCATTAGTATGTTGTGGGATAAAATTCCACGTCGAATAAAAATGAAAACATAGATCAATTTATAAGAGTTTAAGCTACTCCTCCTAATAAGGTTGACCTCTTAAGATGGAAACTCAAATCTTAACATGGTATCAGAGCCCATTGAGCTCCAACGAGCAAATGAGCACACGGATTTCAAGATTGATCTACTCAAAACGAGCCAGCATCTTACGGGGCATGTTAAGGGATAAAATCTCACATCGAATAAAGATGAAAACATAGATCAATTTATAAGAGTTTGGGCTACTCATTTTAATAAGGTTGACATTTTTAAGATGGAACCTCATATCTTAACATTGTCACTTGCTATTTTTTCTTCCTCTTCATTTATCATATCGAAATGTCAATATGTTCAAAATGTGGGACTTTATATGATTGCCAGGTTCAAATATTGTGCTGTGTTAGCCAGGAAAAATAACTTGAGGCGAACAAAAATCATTTATCTGGCAATTTTTAATGGAAATGATGTCTTGTGTGTTATATCATTGGAAAATTTTAATGATGTAGGATATTTGTATGTATTTTTGACTCATGAAGACATCAGCCAATTTTAACCTTTGAAGACTACTAAGTATAAGATGGTTTCTTAGATATACGAGGGGTCATCTTGTCCGAATATACAAATGAAATAGGCAACTAGAAGTTCAGTGTCTATGCTAATGCGATTTGAAAGTGGTTATCTATCACGGTCATGCAATTTCATCTTGCAGCAAGTTGAGCAGGAGGGTTTAATGATTTAGGCCAAAGAAGAACCAAAAAAGACTAAGAACTCATCTATGGAACAACTGACCTCGTTTACTTTACCTTTTTCTGGGACAAAATCTCTAGTTACAGACCTAAATATGAAAGTGTAGATTTAAGAAGCGAATTTTTTTGGTGTAAGCTCGTGCTTTTATCCTTATTTATGTGACTTCTTGATGTTAGTCTTCGGTAACGCTTGATTACCAATGGCTCAAGAAATCCTTACTTTTTTTGACAAGTTTAACATTGCTTTTTCTTGCAGAACCAACGTGTATATCAATCCACCAGTTGCCCCTCCTCTAGTCGGTGGATATGGATATGGCTTTGGCGTGCCATTTTATGGTGGATGGGGTTGGTCTCCATTTTCATTCTTTGCACCCGGTCCCAGTGTTGCTGTTCGCATTGGAGGTGGATTCGAACTCTTGGCTTTATTTCTATTCCTCGGAGCAGTTTCTGCTGTTGTTAGGCGATTCCTTGGATCAAGATACAATGATGATGATGAGGAATACTAGTGTGGAAAAAACTCGTATAGACTAAAATTAAAATCGAAGGAAATTATGTATTATTTTGAAAAACAAAGATTAAATACAAGGATCCTAGGTGTAATATATACTTGAAATTGGTGTATAGTTCAGTGCGTTTCAACAAGATGTGCGCAACCCTTTATTCAATAATGTCATCTCATCTGTGGATAACCCACTTTTCAGAAGTTGGAACCAACATTGCAGTTTCAATGCATTATAATCATGGGGGGATTAAATCTTGATTTGTATCGGTTAATTTATAAGAAAAGATACTCATAACCAAATATCACATCAATAGTATAACCGGAAGATGATTCTAGGATTTAGGCGAACGACGAACAAGGGAAAAACTAACTGTTTTACATGAGATACCATTGTGCACTCATAATCAAGGACCAGACAACATTTCCTGTGGGCACTTATGTAGACATCAGAAAACAAGAAAAGATAAATCAGGAATTATGGCTCATTATTGCATCCCTTCGTCTAGACAGTTTTATCTAAGTAACTCTTTCTGTTCTCTATTTCATAATTCTGATTTCTGAGTCTTGCTCTTGTTCCTCTCGTGTGAAATATATTTGACTTCTTCACACGGTGTAGTGTTGCTGGATCGTGTCAATGTCGAGGCCTTTAAGCTTCACTACTGACTCGACATGACCCTTGAGTGTGTGCAGCTCCCGAAGCCTAAAATGATAAAAAGGAAAAAAACAATATTATAATTCACAATGATCACGGCAAAACTACTACTTGAAAAAGGGGCTAATTGAACAAGTCAATTTATACCTTGCAATTTCAGCTCTCCTCTTGGCCTGCTCCGCGATTTCAGAAAGTTCTCTATAGCTATTCCTCTCGTTGAAAAGATTAGTCGTCTCTGGGGCTTGAAGGCCATGTAGGGTCCTTTGCGCAAGAGCCCACTGTGCTTCTCTCTCCTCTTTGCCATAGTCCTTCTTGGTGGTGAAGGCAGTCTATTCCAAGGAAAAGCACATGATAAGTTAGTGAATGAAAATGATCATGGACAGGATCTAGACTTTTTGTTAGACAGAGTTGTACCTTGTTCTCGTACAAATTCTGCCAGGCCTTTCCACTTAAGATATAACGAATGGCAAACTTCATTACGTCTAGCGGCAAATAGAATACAATACTGTAAAGCCAGATTACACCAGCCCATCCCCAACCACATCCTTTGATTCTGGCGAACCCCCAGTTGGCGTATACGGCTACTATAGTTGCAATCTACAACATTAAACCCGTTTCAGCATCTTATAACTTGACATTCTATCTACATTCAATCTATATTCTCTTTACAAATAGATAAAGAAATTTACTCCAATAAAGGCCAAAAGGGAGAAGAAGTTCATGACAGAAATTAGAGAATGTTTTTAAGTTTCAAAAGGGTACGAAAAAGCCATGGAAAAATTACCAGCTGGGCGATGACAAAAGCAGTCAATAACAGTAGTCCAGGGCGTTCCATGAACGACCAGCTTCGTGATCTAGTCACGAAAATCAGAGCCTGGCTGATAATACTCACTTGTAGGTAAAGAGCAGCCATCATTTCGTGTTCGCTATTTCTAATAGATCTTACACCAAATTTATCCTGCAGGCAATTTACTTTTTTTTACTTCACTTGGAAACTATTTATAATGTAAAAAGCAAACATACAACGAAACATTACTACTCCTCACCGAGAAGAAGTTAGTTTCCTTCATAATCCAGAAGAATAAAACAGTCATCAGTGCAAGGTAACCTCCAAGTACTATGCCGGTTGCAAATATCTCTTTCAATTTCCAACTATCAGGCAATGGAGATGGCTTTACTCTATCCTTTGAGATTGTCATAATTGTTCCTAAATAGAAATTAATTATTGATCTATCAGTTGCCACATGTCACCCAAAATATAAAAGCTATTCAAATGAGAAAAGAGAAACTTTACCGTCATTGAGGATGGCAATGATCAAAACCATGAATGGAGAGAAATCGAACTTCCAAATCAAAGCAATTAGCATGAAACCGAACTGCAAAACAAGAAGCGGAGGGCATAAGAACTAAGAAGTCCATCGATCCCACAAATTATAGCGGTTTTCTGTGTTCAAATGTCATAATGAACTTACAACAATACGGATTGTGATGGAGACTGCATATATCTGGCAAAACAAAAATACAAATAATAAACACCTGATTCAGCCATAAAAAGGTGGGGACTGTAAAAAGAGTAGAAAAGAAAACGACTCACTGTATAGTTCTTCATTCTTTGGAAAATAGTTCGACTGGTCAATACTGCACTGATGATAACGCTCAACCCAGGTTCAGTGAGTACAATGTCGGAAGCACCCCTTGCAGCATCTGTAGCATCGGCAACTGCAATTCCAATATCTGCCTTCTTTAAAGCTGGTGCATCATTGACACCATCTCCCGTCATTCCAACAATGTGCTTGCTCTCCTGCAACTTCTTCACTATTTCATATTTGTGTTCTGCATGCCAATGAGAGAGAGTATGAATTTCCCTTTCCACGGTTAGAAGATTTAGAAATTTTCATTATGCAATGCAACGTGAAGGGTTCGCAGACTAAAAAAACCCACCTGGAAAGACCCCAGCAAAACCATCTGCCCTCTCAATCAACTCTTCAACAGGAAGGCCAGCAATGGATTCGTCTTTATGTTGCCCAAGCAATGAAGCGGAGGGGTACATATTTGTTCCCATACCAAGCCTGCGCCCAGTCTCCTTAGCAATGGCAAGTTGATCGCCTGTGAATTGACACGTTAATATGAATAAGGAACCGACTAAAAGAATATAATAAATAGCTACAAGATTGGCATTCAGAATTATAAACATTGAATTACCTGTAATCATTTTCACGTTAACACCAAGATGGAGGGCACGGCGGATGGTCTCGGCACTGTCATGTCTGGGAGGATCAAATAGGGATAACAATCCAACAAACTGCCATGGACCACCAGGGCTGTCTTTTGATTTCTCTGGCACTTCCTGGAAATATAGAACATTTGCCTCAGTAACTGTACAATTTTTCAATTGGGAAATACCAATATTGCAGCAATTTTCTCATTGCAAACCTGTCTTGCAACTGCCAATGACCGAAGCCCGCGCTCAGCAAATTTATCAATAACGCCATGAACCTTTTTCTTGAGGTCTTCCTTGCAATTGCAGAGAGTCAAAATCTGATCACAGGAAAATGGGGAAAAAAATCAGTACATTTGCCTAATAATATCTTATATATTCACAAACCAGGAGGCGAAGAATTTGAGAATTAGGAGTACCTGTTCCGGGGCTCCCTTGCTAGCTCGATGCCAGTTATCATTTGAATCAAGGTAAGTCAAAGCAGTCCTCTTGTCCACGGGGTTGAAGGGGAAAAAATGGACCTCCCTGATACCAGCCCGTGCCTAAGAATTGAGGACATGTACTTTCTTTATTTAGTTTTTAATATTTGATATCTATAAAACTAGAAAAGAAAGAAAAATCACGCATACCTCCTTTGGATCAGCAAGGGTACCGACAATGGCAGCATCAATTGCATCTTGATTTTCAGTCCTAGAAGCCCTTGCAGCAAGAAGCAGAACTTGATCAGGGTCTACGCCCTTTGCAAAGACCTCAATCAAGGTTTTATCGACGGTCAACTTATTGAGAGTCAAAGTCCCAGTCTTGTCACTGCATAGGACATCCATGCCAGCCAATTCCTCTATGGCAGTCATTCTCTTTGTGATGGCACCTTGCTGTGATAGCCTGTGAGATCCAATGGCCATTGTGACAGACAAGACAGTAGGCATGGCAATAGGAATGCCTCCGATTAACAGAACAAGGAGATTGTCAATCCCCTGCCTGTACTTCCTGTGTTGAATCGGGTACATGACTATAATCTCGGCTAGCATTCCAACCGCAATGGAGCAAATGCAGAAGTTACCAATAGCAGTGAGCACTTTCTGGAAGTGCCCAACTTGGTTGGTGCTATCCACAAGATGTGCTGCCTTCCCGAAAAAGGTATGAACACCCGTAGCAATAACCACAGCTTCAATCTCACCTTGTTTGCATGTTGAACCAGAGAAAATTTCGTCGTAAGGATTCTTGGTGACAGGAAGTGACTCTCCTGTGAGTGCGGATTGATCAACCTTTAATGGATCGCCTTCAAGAAGACGAGCATCAGCAGGAATGACATCTCCCAATTTAATGCTAATAATGTCTCCAGGAACCAAAATGGCGGCTTCCTGCTCACTCCATCGACCATCTCTGAGGACCTATTGTCATCAAACATGAGAAGTTAATGTATACATGTATGATGTATTTAGGGGGTACATTTGAAAATTTGATACCTTTGTTTTAGGAGCAAGACCAGCCATAAGAGCTGCAGCAGCATTTCCCGCATTGTTCTCTTCAATGAAACTGATAGTCGAGTTGATAACGAGCAAGCAAATAATACCAACGAAATCTTGCCAATCCGGGGGCTGTCCGCTTCCATTAGCCAGTGCAATTGCCATTATAGCTGCAGCTTCCATGACCCATGAGAGTGGATTCCACATAAAACCGAGAAACTTAAGTATTTTGCTTTCCTGTGTTTCAAGGACAAAAAATCATTAGAAATTTAAATGTACTTAACTTTCTTCTGTTATAAAGAGAAGAGAATAACCTTCTTTTCTTCCAATTTGTTGGGGCCAAAAATTTGAATCCTGTTATCTCCTTCATCGGAACTTAACCCTTCCCGGGAGCATTTCAGCTGCTCAAACACCTCCTCTATCGGAACTTTTTCCTGTTAGGAACACCCGAAACACCTTTAGGCTATGCATTAAGAAAAGAATTAGGAAAATGCTATATGTATCTACATATTTTTACCTAATAATCTTTTACCTACACTCACAATAGCGTGTAGGGACCACAATGATTTTTTTACTCACGCGGGGCCCGCACACATGTAAGAGTAGGACACATTTTAGGTACAATTTTTTCGATACAAATGAATTTCCCCAAAGAATTAAGAGGATGCTACATGTATACCAAGGTTCAACACCTAGGTGTACACCCCCCTCACAAGCTTTTTTTTTTTGGTTGGCGCGGGCCCCCCTATCGTGAGGGGGTTCTACACCAAGTTGTAGAACTTGGCATACAAATAGCCAAATTCAAGACTTAAACCATTTTGCCATAAAAAATTCGATACTTCTGTTGACATCCTCTTACATTGTGGTGGGGCTCACGTGGGACCCATATGAATTAAAAAAAATCTCCCCCTATTGTGACTGTGAGGTTGTTCTTAAGAAAATCTAAGCACCCACCTACTTCTTAAAAGTCAACAAAAGAAGGATGTTATAAATTGAAAATACCAGAAGGCAAAACATTTCAAATTTGACATGTAAAAATAAATATGTATTTTAAATTAATCTAGTTATTTTTTTTTAAATTGTTAATTAATTTAGCTAATAAATTTCCGTATGATGGTGCCCATAAAATGAGTTTCCCACCCCACAAAGAATGGTCTTGGTTTCTCCACCAATCAAATTAAGCACGCTTTTCGGAGAAATCATTAAATAATAAATATTAATTAATTTGATGAAGGTTGGATTTGGTGCCGAAAAGGGACCAAAAAAGGTCAACTGTCTATCAGTAGTCATGAATAGATGTTCGAATCCCAACATACAAATATCAAAGGTGAAACTAATGCTTTTTGTTATATGTTAAATTAATAAGTTAAAAAATAAAAAATAATTTAATTGTCATGTCTAAGGGCCTGTTTGATATGGAAAATTTTCCATGGAAGTAAGAACTTGTTTTCCATTTTCCTAGTTTTGGCTTGTTTGATTGCAATTTCCTTATTTTTGTGGAATTCATTTTCCCATGGTTTGCGTGGGAAATGGTTTTCCAACTTGCTTTCTTTTCTTTTTCTTTTTTTGCAATTAGAAAAAATTCTAGACATAATGGTAAAAAAAAATTATCACTTTTATTGACAATTTTCATGCAAAACAAAGCCAAACGAATGGTATTCGGTATGGTAATTTTAAAAAAAAAAAAAAAAATTTTTGAAGAGTGAAACAAATTCTAAACCCAATTATTAAAAAAAAAATTATCACTTTAATGAACAATTTCTATGAAAAATAAAGTCAAACGAACACCAAACTTTCAATATTTTCTAGGTGAAAAATTATATTAATCAAACACAATTAATTACAATTCTCAGTAAAACAATTTTTAGGCAATTCAATTCCCTAGAATTCATTTTCTTTCCACCCATTTTTTACATTTGCAATCAAACGAACCCTAAATTTAATTCTTTTAATGTCATATTAAGCTCCATATTGGTAGTGATTAAAATTAAGCTTTTAGAAGATTTTGATAAAAGTTTATGTAATATATGGTCGAAAAATTGCGGAACTCATTAAATATGTGGTTAAAATTAATTGTTGATTTTGACTTAAATTAAAATCTAAATTTTAATCGGTATCAAACAAGGGGTAATTAGGTAGAGAATTCAAAAGGCACTTTAATTTTTAGTCAAAAGTAGTAAATGTGTGTTAATTTTTAAAAAATAAAAAAATGACTGGCATAATTTTCCAAAGGTATATATATCCTTCATAATTACTCAAAAAAAGGACTATAATTAGTTTATTCTGACACAATACTTCATAATTACTTGATGTGTATTATTACAATGAACAATGCTTTGTAGCACCTAAGTATAGAATATGAGACTGATTTAATTGATTCTAAAGCACAATTGGTAATTAATATTTAATTCAAATCTTACAATTGAATACTTTTTGGGACAAGAACATGTTCAGATTCTTACAATTTTCATGTACACATTAATTACTAAATACTCTAAATTAATAATTAATTCAAATCTCACCCATTGAGTAATTATATTACCACTACAAATTTTAATTACTACACCACGTTATAATTACACCACAATTAAAATTTATTTTTAATAAATACACAACAACAAATTTACAATTATACTCCTAATTCAATATAAAAAAATTGAAAAAAATTGAAAAAAATAAAATACAATATTATGGTGTACTTATCACCCAAATATTAATCCTCGTTTTTCTCAACCTTTCCTCTCATTCTGGTTTTTTTGAAAGCAAATATTTGTAATTTCTAAAGGAATGCTTCAAGAAGACAGACGTCAACTCGGGTGCCTAGAGGTTATCTTCCTACTTATGACAATTTTGATGAGTTGATTCAGAATGGAACTCAAAATTGGGGTAAACCCAAAAATGAATTACTCTAATAAACTGAAAATAATAATTTGATCTGTAGTTAATCCACAATGGATATGATAGATAGAAGAGCAGAGCAGAGCAGAGAAGAAAATCAACCTTAAACAAAACGAGGAACATAAAATCAAATCATTAAACTTGGAAACAAATGAAAATAGTACCAGATCAACAGTCTCATTTTTGATCTCTTCAAGAGTAATTCCACCCATTTTTGCTCCTTAAATATAAAAAGACAAGGAAAAAGAGAAATTAACAGAAAATATGAGGAACAGAGAAAAATTGAGTTTTCTCAGTCATCAGACTTCAAATTGCTGCTGCGTACTCTACCCAACACCTCTTTTTATACCACACCACTATGATGGTGGTCCCCACTCGCACCTCTCTATCTCTGCTCTGGTCTGGTGATTGCACAAGGGAAGGCCAACCTCAGTTACCGCCCAAAATGGCGTCTGTTTGGGCCCCACTTTTATACAAAAAAAAGTAGTTGGCCTTCAGCTTCCCATTAATTTATTCACTAGCGTAATTAGCTGCATAATATTTGTTTCTTTTGGATTTAATTTAGGCATTATAATAAATATTATTAATATTTGTTTCGGATTTATCATAATCAGACGAGAATAACAAGTGTCACGAAATATATGGACAATAAGTAGTAATAGTTCTGAATTTGTTGTTAAAATTAACCCATGTTTGGTATGAATAAAATCAATTTTTTGGTAAAACATTGATGAAATATGTGGTTAAAAATTTGAATTTTAATCAGTACCAAACATGGGCTTAATGTTAATTTTAACTTTAATTTAGAAGGATGTGGGGAGTTGAGGAAAGGCCTACTACACGAAGAACGTCGGATCTTAGTATAGTTGTATCCAGCCATTAGAACATTATAATGAAACCCAAAAAATCACTTGATTAAATAAAAATAGCTGTCATTTTTTTCTTAAAAAAATGTATGTATTGTAGGAGATTTTACACCGATAATGTGCATATTATATTCATCAAGAACATGCATTTAATATGCGTCAAATCGAAATATCATTCGACTTATCGAAATCTGATTTGAGAAGACAAATTAGTGAATTACCGACTTCAAATATATGAAT